>JAOXJP010000003.1:11605196-11619740 GCA_025762735.1 Platanus orientalis | reverse complement strand
GCGCTGACAAGTGACATGCGCCCCCTGCTCCCCCACAAAAAAAAAAAAGTGTAAATCACTTTTTCGGTGATGTGCATTCCCCTTGACAAGGGGTGGTGGTTAGTGTTAGTTAAGGGGAGCATTCCCAAACCTACCTCTATTTATATGGGTGGTGAACAGAAAAAACAACATAGAAAATTCTATATCCCATTGATATTTTTTATATTTGTTCTAGTTTTGTAATCTAAGATGAAACACTCTTGAAATTTGTCTAGCCCTCTACTAATGAGGGCACACTCAATCAGGGATATCACTAGAATTGTTGTATCTTGGGGCCCTCTGGCCATTTGTAACCTGTTGCACTAAGTAAAAGATCTAAATAGACACATGAAATTAGGTTTAAGGACAGTGTCTCAAACACACATCACTTTGATCTTGCTTGAAGCTTACTCATAATATACGGCCTCATCCATGGAAAACATGTGCTTCCAAAAACCTGTAAGAAATTGTAATCTGTATGCATCTTGAATAACCAAAAATATGGAGACACTCCATCTAGTACTGGAGTTGGTAGTCTGTTGATCAGAAATATATCAATAAGTGTAGCTTTGCCCTATAACGACAACAACATCGAAGCTGTATGAAGCAGTGCCACCACGGTCATAATGACATGTCAATGTTTACGTTCCACAACACCGGTTTTTTTATTTTTTTTTTATTTTTATGATTCCAAAAAACGTCTTCAATCTTCATTAATACCAAACTAGTTTCAATGTTCATTCAATGATAACATGCCTAAAGGACGGTACAGTTAAATTGAATAAAATTATATCCTTACATGTTAATTCAGTCTTTGATACTGAACTAAGTATCATACAAGGATGCTAATTAGCTCTCTCAGTAGAGGAGTGCTATGATAGAAGAGTATAAAGTTTTAGTTAATCAAAATACATGGGTTCTAGTACCTCCACACCCTGATCAACGACTAATAGGCCACAAGTGAGTATATAAGATAAAATGAAATTCTAATGGTAGTATTGAGATGTATAAGGCTTGACTGGTAGCCAAAAGCTACAATCATCAACTAGGCCTTGATTTTCAGGATACTTTTGGTGTTGTTATAAAATGACTATAGTTCATTTAGTAATCTTGATTTCTTTACATTTTTCGTAGCACATTCATTAGCTCGACGTTTAATTTTTTTCTACATGGCAGTCTATTTGAAATGATATTTATGAGTCAACTTTAAGGATTTGTGAGTCTGAAGTTTTCAAATTATATTTACAATCTAGGTAAAGATATCTACAGGCTCCGAAAGGCACCATGTGTAACACCCTATGTTACACTTAAAGGGAAAAACTATAATTTTATCCCCATAAGAGTAAAATTCTCATTGTACATGTTTTAGACAAATCATAAAGTGGTTTAGAAACTCTTTGAACCAAGGTAGAAGTATAGAACATTGTACATGTTTTAGACAAATCATAAAGTGGTTTAGAAACTCTTTGAACCAAGGTAGAAGTATAGAACCCAAGTTGAACCATGAACCTATTGAAGTTCACAGTTGTCCCAAGTGCATAATTTAGGCAATTTTATGGGCACACCTATACCAATCCTGAAAGAATTAGAGTACAAATCATACATCATTAAAAATCTCAAAGAAATATACTTTCTAACAAAATAAACGGTATGTAAATAGAAGTTTCCTAGAAGAAGTTATGATTTTTTTTCCATAAGGTGTTTGTACTGATAGGCCCACAAATTTGGGGCAACTTCAAAGGTGAACCTGTGCCATCACAAAACAATTTACCTATCAAATTATATATTATTGAAAATTTCTTTAAGCCTACTTTCTAACAAAACAAATGGCGAGTGATTTTGAGTTGTATGCATGAAATTATGGCCGAATTACTACAAGGTGTTCGCACTAAAAATTGCAAAAGGCTCTAGTTAAAGTAGGAGTGCTCCACTATGGGGGAGTGCTCCTCATAACAGAGTACTTTGCAAGGGCTTCGAACCCTCCACCTAGGCTCGGGTTTGCACAGAAAGATGCAAACACCCCCAAAGCCCTCCACCTAAGGTCGGTGCCCTCCGACACTCCTAGAGCGCTCCATTGAAGACCGAAGCGCTCCAACCTTGGTAGAAAGTTGAAAACTCCAAAAAATTACAAAAAAATGTCATTTTGGCGATATGGTTTCAACTCATTGGACCCCCACACATGTGGGATCTCATCTTGGACAAGTTATAACTCTTCTAAACCCTCATTTAGGTCATTTAAAATAAAAGAGTAAGGTTTAGAGAGATTAAAGAAATTTGGGAGAGAGAGAGAGTTCTTCCCCAATTTAGTAAGTTTCACTCTCATACTTTGATTACTTGTTAGAATAGTTGTTTTTCTTCCTAGATCTAGCCTAGATGGTTATGGATCTTGGTTTTCCATCTCAGTTCATGTATTCTAACCATTAAATACCATGTTTGCTTATAGAGGAAATAGGCTTAAATAAGGAAAATAAGCCTTTAGAGGAGGATTACCTTCAAAACCAAGACTAAAAGCTTTTGGTGAGTGGATATGGATTTTATACTCACTTTCCTTTCCTAGGATCTTAGATTTTTTGTTGTTAGCTATGTTTTGGTAGATTCATCTCTATTTCCTCTTGATAATGTTGATTTCTTAATAATGGATCATAGTTTCATGATATGAGCATGTTAGTTAGTAATTTTTTTTTTGTTTTTTTTTTTTTTTTGGATTATAGAATTATGTTCTTGTAAATGGAGCTTTGTGGAATGGATTAGATGGTCTCTAATCTATGGGAAGAAGTTTTAGAGGTTGATTTGCATTGGTTGTCGGGATTGGAATGATTCTTATGGTGAAGATTGAGTTTCCCCTTAGATTTCCTCTTGATCTCCTTCATTCTTGCATTCTATATGTTTGATAAAATACATTTTACTATTTTCCCTTACTATTAACACTTCTCTTGGATGCCTTTTGATTCCTTACATGAGCTTATTGTTCTTTTTGATAAATCCCTTCAAATACATGTTGATTTATAGCAATTTGTGATATTCTATAAATTCCTAGATTATGATCTTAGAATTCATGTATAAATATTTTGAGCTTTACATCTTTTAGAGAATGTCTAGTGGCATGAGCATGCTGTCTTTAGCATGGTTTACTTCAATATTTTCAAAGGACATTTCACTTAAACTTTTCATGAGTTTTGAGAATGTTTGGGCTACTTAGTTATGTCATTGGTGGTATTCAGCATGAAACAATTTCACTTTCATGAACATCATATGTCTTTGGATTAGTACAAACATCTATATTTTTCATGTTGGTATTTAGCTCTAATATGTGATTTACCTCTTTGTTTTTTGAAATATTTATAAGCATACAAACATATATTTTTCATATATAGCATGCTTATGTAGTAGTTCTTTTATTATAAATGAGTAAGGATTTAGTATCAAATTTGGAAACAGGGATTTGGTATGATATACCCCTAAGTGAGTTGATGCATGAGTTATAACTGTCAATAGGCGAATGGACACCAATTGTCTAGTGATGACTGTCAATATGATAATAGATATCAGTTGTCTATTAATGACTACTAATAGGCAAAGAAACACCTGTTGTCCAGTGATGACCACCAATGGGTGAAGGAACATCAGTTATCCAGTAATAATCGCCAATAGGCAAAATGACACCAATTGTCTAACAATCACTACTAATAGGCAAATGGACATCAATTGTTCAAAATTTACGAATATATGACTTTAGTGGTCTAACACATGGTTTGGTTTTATCGAAAACCCTACAAGGGTTATATGGTTTTGGACTTGGTTCGGATTTTTCAGGAACTTTTATAGGTTCGTTGGTATTTGATGATGGTTTAACGTTTATAACATCATAGATTTAACACATGATATGTAGTATATTTTCTTACTCTACATGCATTTATCTATCTATGTAGTATGATTTACTTTTCTTTTGTATTGTATAAATTGTATACCCTCTTGCTAAGCTCATCAAGCTTACCCCAATTGGCACCACTCACAGGTGATTAGGTGTATTGGTTGAACCGTACTTTAGGGAGAGGGTGAGCCTTTTGGATTTGGGTAGCTACTTTAGTGTTTTATCTTTAGTTTTGCTTCAGTTTTTAGTTTACTTATATTTGGATAAAAGAGTTATACTTCTGATATTTTAGGATGGAGCCCTCATGGACGAGACTTATATACATTTTTATGGTGGACATATTAAGACGCTTTACTTAGATCATTAGGATTTTATATCATATTACTATTTCTACTGCACTTACTTTAGACTATGACTGTTATTATTATTCCGCTGCGATAAGATTGTTTTAAATGTACTTATTTGGATGTAAAAAAGAAAATGTAATTGATTTATATAGAAATTGATGTGAATATGTAAGATGGTTGATAACACACTCCGAATTCCTTGATCTCTCCACTATGAAAAACGGGTTTAGAGCGGATCATTCCCATGTCACAAATCCAAACCCGGCCTACTATATGACCCACAGATTTTGATCGTGACACCATGTGCTTGGTGATAAATTCTCTAAGTTTTTGCTTCATCATGGATTTAAAATGTGTCATTCCGATAACTCTTTATTTGTTAAACATGATTCTCATTCAGTTATAATGCTGCTAGTATATGTTGATGATATACTAGTCACTGGAAAATAATGTCATGGGTGTTAAAGAACAAGTGTAGGTTAACGTAGTGGGATACCGTTAAAGTTTGTTGTAATCATAACATAAAGATGATTTGTAAAATAGTTAATAGCGTAAATAGTGGGTTGAGTTGTGTTAACAAACTATGATTCATTATAACATATATTCTATAAATAAAGTATGTGGGAACCTCAGTGAGGTAAGCAAGTTTCATTTCAGATTTCTCTTTTTTCAGATTCTTTCATGGTATTAGAGCGGGAGAAGACCTGTGTTTGATCCTGTTCCGTTCTTGATTTTTCTTCTTCCAATCTCTGAAGTTGATAAGTTTCTTTCTACTTTTGAAAACTCGATTTCTCTCCAGCATCTATGGCAGGCAACAGTCAATTTCTTTCCATGTTTCCAACAACTTTTTCAAAGTCGGTTTTATTGTCTACAACTAGATTGACCTCCTTGGGTCGTTCATAACGAATCTCTCTTCTCTACTCATTGTAAAACTGAGCTCAAATAGCTACCTTCTCTGGTGGTCACAATTCCTCACTGCTATACAAGTTCATCGTCTGCAATCCTTTCTTGATGGATTGTAGTCTCTTCCAGCTGAATTTGTGATTGATGCCGATGGAAAGTCTCAAGCTAATCCATTGTTCTTTGAGTGGATAATCCAAGATCAACAGCTCTTAAGCTGTTTGTTTGCATCAATTTCAGAATCTATCATGCTTTATCTTCTTCACACCGAAAGATCACAAGATGCTTGGCTCGTGCAAATTGTCTTCATTGTCTAGATCAACCATCTTACAATTTAAAAATCACATCTAGACCTTCAAAATAGAAATCTTATCCACGGTTGAATATCTTAGCAGATCAAGAAGATTATCGACACTCTTGTAGTTGTTTCTTTCCATCTGGATGATGAAGATGTTGTGTTACACATCCTGAACAGTTTACCTTATGATTTTAATTCTTTCAAAACAACCATCAAAACACGTCCACAAATCATCTCAGTTGCAGAGCTACAAGATCTTCTTCTTATTGAAGAGAACAGGTTAAAACTCAATTAACTATTTACACTACAAACTACTTTACAGATCATCTTTCAGTTATGGTTAAAACAAACTTTAACTGTATCCCACTATATTAACCTACAATTGCTCTTATATGTCACACCGATTGTATATTATACAATGGAGGGGATGGAATCTACTTTAGGCCAATGTCTATTAACATATCTTAACCCTGTAAATCATACTCACTCTACTTTTTTTGCAATCTTATAGGGTGTTGCACTATTACAATCATTTACGCATTATTGTTACTATTTTTCTTTGCTGATAATTGTTGAACTGAGTTTTGAATGTGCATAAATGTTGTGCCTATTACTGTTTTTTTTATCATTACCTTCTCCTCTCTTATGTTACTGCTCTTGATCCTTCTTTTCTTCTAGTGCAGCTTGAAGTGTTGGTTTGCAATTCCATAAGGTTTTAAATCTTAAGGAGTATATATATATAGAAGAATTAAATAAAAGATAACATCCGAAAGAGTCACGCGGCAAGGGCGACCGTTACGTAAACACATATTGTATGGGTTAATGGTTACAAATAAAACACATATTGTGTTTGTACCTAAACACACACATATATATTATGTGTAGGTTAGTGGTTGCAGCAACACATATTGTGATACTCTTTACCAAAAAAATAACACATATTGTGATAATAGCATTGATGCCTAATGGAAGGAGTCACATATTTTGGGAGGAAGAAGGGAATTTTTAGGGGGAATCAATCACAAGACCCATCCACAAAATGGCCACCAGGACCCTCTCCTTCTCGCAAGAAATCTTGGCATTTCCTGCCATAGAAACCAAAGTGATTTTCACCTTTTTGGGACACGTGTGCCACAAGTAATCACAAGATTTCTTGCCAGCAGAGAGGATGTCGGCTCACAAAATGGATATGGGGCCTCCAATACCCGTTATTTTCGTCCTCTCCTTCCTCAACTTTATTTTCCAAAGTAATTTTTTACATCAAATGCCTATAATTTTCTAAAAAAGTAAAAAAGGAGGAGCAAACTTCTAGCTTTACACGAAATGCTATCACTTCCTGTTCCATACCATCCGCAACGCTAGCCATACCGTGGTGAGAGAGACCTGGAAACCAAAGCCAAACTGGCCGAAATTTTCTCTTCCTCTCTTTAACCATGGCTTCTTCCCTATCTCTCATTCCTATCTCCCCTTTCTCACAACCTAACCAGAAACACAGTCACAAACCCATCTATCTCTGTTCAAGAAATCCACTTCATTCCATTAGATCCTCTTTAGGGAAAGACTCTTCTTCTTCTAATGAAACAAACAAGAAATTGAGCAGCAACGGCTCATGGGTCAGCCCAGATTGGCTAACCTCCCTTACCCGATCCCTTAGCATCGGCCGTGATGATTCGGGTATACCCATCGCCAGTGCCAAGCTCGATGATGTCTCTGATCTCCTGGGTGGTGCCCTTTTCCTCCCTTTGTTCAAATGGATGAATGAGTACGGTCCCATTTATAGGTTGGCTGCGGGGCCTCGTAATTTTGTTGTAGTTAGCGACCCGGCTATTGCAAAGCATGTTTTGAGAAATTATGGGAAGTATGCCAAGGGTCTAGTGTCTGAGGTTTCTGAGTTCTTGTTTGGGTCCGGCTTCGCCATTGCCGAAGGCTCACTTTGGACGGTAAACCTACCCTTCTCACTCTTTTAGTTCTTGAAGCCCGGATATCCGTAAACAGTTATTTTACTTCAAACAGTTAGAATAAGTGTATATAGCTGGAATCAAATTTCTCAATAATTAGCTCCTTTACTATTATTGTAGATAATTGGAATTGAATTTTTTCAATCATTGGCTTATAGTTAGTTTGTTTGCAATCATGTTGTTGGTTATGAGTTTAGTGCTACATCTATGGAGCATTACTATGCTAGTCTTTTTTCAATTTACTAATTGGCATACTTGCAACTCTCTTACAACTCTGTAGTCAATGGGGCTAGAGAGAAGCTTATTATTATTATTGAATATGGTTCAGTAATTTTTGGAGCCAACTTGAATCTCAGCCCAATTGATTTGACTTGATAAAATTTAAAGTTGGATTAACAGAAGGAAAAACCAACTGTTTTGGTTCATATTTGATATGGCTGGCTAAATAGACCCAGAAACTTGAGCTCCTTCGAATTGAATTAAGGAGTCTGTTATGGGTTTACATTATCACAGAATTTTAATTTATACTTTTCTTTTTATAGTTCTATGCAGTATCACATATCTGGTCTGATAGTTATTTAGTTAAGACTTGACTGACTTTTGGAATTCTGAACTCTGCTTAAAGATATGCTGGTTGTTTTAATCCTCAGTTTACAAATGTTGAAAGTAAAACTCTTTATAGTTGAAACTTTCTATCTTCTTCTTAAAATCAATATTATCCTTTTTTGAGTGAAGAAATCTGATTTTTGATAGGCAAGACGCAGGGCTGTGGTTCCATCACTTCACAAGAAGTATTTGTCTGTAATAGTTGAAAGGGTATTCTGCAAATGTGCTGAGAGGTTGGTGGAGAAGCTCAAATCTGATGCACTCAGTGGTGCTGCAGTGAACATGGAGGCGAAATTCTCTCAATTAACTTTAGATGTTATAGGCTTGTCATTGTTCAACTACAATTTTGATTCTCTTAATGCAGATAGTCCTGTTATTGACGCAGTTTACACTGCATTAAAAGAGGCAGAGGCTCGTTCAACTGATCTTTTACCATATTGGAAGGCAGGTTATTATCTCAATTCCTTTTCCTTCTTTTTTTTTTTCTTTCTTTTTTCCTTTACCGTTAAATTAAACCTCTTGTTTTCTCTTCATGCTGCAGATTGAAGCTTTGTGCAAGGTTATTCCTAGACAAATAAAAGCAGAAAAAGCAGTTAATGTTATCAGGAAAACTGTTGAAGAACTAATTGCTAAGTGCAAAGAAATTGTGGAAACAGAGGGAGAACAGATTGATGGGGAGGAGTATGTAAATGACACAGATCCAAGTATTCTCCGTTTCTTGCTTGCTAGCAGAGAGGAGGTCTGTCAATGCTCTATGATAGCTGTATTGTTGTCACTTATTTAACTTCTGAAATTTTATGCTTTTAGATTTTGTTTGCTGTGATTATGCTCTTACTTGGAAGTATAGAATGCATAATGCCATTAGTTTAAAGTGGAGATTAATTTTATTCAGTTTATGCTGAGTGTTAAGACATTGATAGGCTTGCATATACATGGTCTACAGATCCTGGCATTTTCAAAAATTATATATGTTCTTGGAAGATTGCATACTTGCTGGTTTCAGTTTGGGAATATGTAGTAGTACTGATTTATGGAAATTGAAAAGCATTTACATCTTGTAGTAATCTTATATATAGTTTCATTTTTTATTTTCCTTCAGTATTTGATTCAATTTAAGAATATTTATGTTTTATTTCTCTATACACATCTATTATGTACCTGGTTTTAACAATGTTAGTTATGATCAAATAATAATGGATTTATAATGGTACGTGGCCGTGGACTGTTACATTATACATGTAAAAGATACCCTCAAATAATGGTTGTTGTTTCTGGTAAAATGGATGTTTTTCCATATTTTTTGGGACATTTATTTCCACTAATGAGTGATTGATTCTTAAAAGTTCTTTTTTTTTTACCTGACAATAACAGAAAATTTTATTGATAAAAATTATAAGAAGTATAGAAGTGGTATACCAAAAGGGCGCTAGTAATCCCAAACTAAAGATGTTGATCATTCTTAAGTTATTAATCTTATTTAATTCTTGAACTAATTGAGATGGTCGAAAAATATGACCT
Organism: Platanus orientalis; assembly: GCA_025762735.1. Lineage (NCBI taxonomy): Eukaryota > Viridiplantae > Streptophyta > Magnoliopsida > Proteales > Platanaceae > Platanus > Platanus orientalis. The sequence continues at coordinate 11,610,224 of JAOXJP010000003.1, read as the reverse complement.
TTGGATACCATGACATATTGGCTAATAATTAGTCACAAATGTTGTTATTTTGTTTACATATTAAAAAACCTGTTCTATTCAATTTCCATATGAGACTTTTATTTTCCAAGAATGGCTTTAGATTAACTGATTTGTTTGAACTTGTTTCAATTTTAAGTTATCTGTTCATTTTTTCATATATATTTGTTTTATTTACTCCATAATTGATATGGTGTTTTCATATATTTAGGTCTCAAGTTTACAATTACGAGATGACCTTTTGTCAATGTTAGTTGCTGGCCATGAAACAACTGGTTCGGTCTTGACGTGGACACTATATCTTCTAAGTCAGGTCTCATTGCTATTGCATTTTTCTCATTTTAGTTTATATTTCTTTTCTTTTTTTTAGTAATACGATGATATTTATTGGTGTTGGAGTGCAAAGCCCCTAGGATGCAGATATGAAAGCAACAAATTAAACTGTAGAAGGGATCAATATACTTCATTTTGATGATAAGCATTGATATTCATCCTTTTGACACTTACCAGTTTTTTGTAACCTCAGTGGTTGCTGCAAATAGTCTTGCAGCCTAAGTATTTTATGCATTTTTTTTTTTTATGAATAACGCTTTATTAAAAGGAAACAAAAAAAAGAACAAGAACAAGAGTGTACAGAGATAAAAACAACATGAAAACAATCAAATACAACACCACATCCCCATCCTTTCTTAAAAAAACAAAAGGGATGTTCTTTTGAAGCAAGAAGATTGCCACACACCCCATTTGGCTAGACTATCTACCTCCTTGTTCGCTGACTTAGGAATGTGAGAGAAAGAGGTTTTCATCTTGAGAATCAAATCCCATATTTCAAGATTGATTTGAGAAAGGCCACGAACCGTTAGATTGGCCTCTTCCCCAACTTACTACCACTGTCGAATCCCCTTCCACAATACAGTCAAAGAACTTTTGAGATTTGATCTCACGAAAACCCATTAAAAGAGCAAAAACTCACATGAATTCACCTAATGCGGAACAATTGAAACAACTTCCAAATAGAAAATAATTATCTGGATGATTAATTTTGAAAATTTGACCCAGTGGTAATTTGGTGGAAAATGACCAAAATACCACTATGGATCGAAATTTTCAAAATTAATTCTCCTGATTATTATTTCTTTATTTGGAAGTTGTTTCAATTGTTTCGCATTGCGTTCCGCATTATTTGGTATCAGAGCTAGGTTAAATCAGCTAGTTCTATGTAGCTGAGGTCCCGAACCTTTTTTGAATTGACCCAAACCCTTTCTGAACTAACATCGTTGACACCATGGGATGCTATGAACCACCATCTTGGAAGTTGTAAATGAAGAAATTATAAAGGAGATCAAAATCTAAGATTATATAAACCTTGATAGAGTCAAGTATATATTAAAGGTCAAAGATCCTTATCCTTATAGCACGGATTATCAGACTCTTAAAAGACTACAAAACTATCTTCAGGTCAGGCTTCTAGAGATAGAAAAACAAAAGCAGGAAGAAATTGAAAGATAAGAAAGAGTTTATATAGCAACTCAAGAGTTGCTTGATCTGATCTAGGCTATGCGAGAAGAATTTAGAGCAGAATATAAAGCAAGAATTGAGATTCATACTTCAGTTTTAGTTCAAAAGCCTGAATCTACAAGCCAGACAATAACTCAAAAAAAGTCAAAAGCCAAAAAAAAAAGAGATCAAAGTGAAAGAATTCTTGCAAATACTCCATACTTGGACCTTCACCTCCTACCATTACTAAAAGCCAAACTTTGCCAAAGTTTGAGAAGATTCCAACTTAAGCAAAAAGCCTGGAAACGGACCAGATGAAGATTCATATCCAAACAACCATTTAATCCAAAAGGTACATGTGAGTCATCAATTCTAGGACCTCCACCACATTTACCACTTTTGTTGTGGACTCCTGATATATTACCAAGCTATGAATGATGGTGGTTGATTTCAAATTCGAGGTCGAATTTCTCTTCACCCCAAGATAATGATGTTGACAATCAAGCAAAACTTATGTATGTACCTCCACATAAGAGGGCATGGTTTAGATGTATATATTATGTGGGGTTGATTATAATTATTTAGGGGTGGATTAATTTTATAATAAAGCCAATAGTGTCATGGTTAGTTTAGTTTTTTAGGGTTTTTAGTTATAATCCTGTTTTTCACTTTGGACCCAATTTTTTATGGCCCAAACTTGATTTTTTGGCTTGATTTTGGTGTTATTAGATAGGTTATTCAATTATCTTTCTAATGAGACCAATATTGCACAAATCCGAGGTGATTTGGGAAAGTTATGACCAAATTACTAAGGAGGTGTCAATAAAAACATAAATAGTTTTTTTTTTTTTACAAAATCTTAAAGTTTTAGTAGTTTTAATTTTTAGGAAAATAAGTTTTTTTTTAGAAATTTTGTGTTTTAGAAAACTTGGTTAACAAGTTTAGGATTTTTAGGAAGTTTTGTGGAAAATATTTTGGGAGATTGTTTGAGATCTTGTGAGTCTAGGATTTTATTTTATTTTATTGTCCATGTAATACCTATTTAAAGGCCACATTAAATCAATGCAGATCAGTTGAAGAGAATTATTTGAAAAAAAGACACGTGTGTGTTAAAATGGGTGTGGTATTCCAAGTTTTCTCTCAACCCTTCACATGAGGTGAGCATTCTACCCTCTATCTTGTCTGTTCTTTCTTTGTCTTCTTTCTCACTGTTTTCTTGGTTCTGGATTTCATCTTTCTTCTAGTTATCTTGAATTCTATATGACATTTGTAATTTATCCCTAATTGTTGTGGGATCCTTTTAAAAAAGGATATCCTACATAAAATTTGGTATTAGAGCCAGGTTTTTCAATTAATTCTTATTAGTTGGGATCCTTTGATTTAATAACATAATCAATTTTTTTAGGGTTTTTTGAAGAGGCCTAAAATTTATTTAGGGCCTATTTTAAATGCCTAAATAATTTTAGGGTATACCCTAATGTTCTTGAACTTTGCCGAAGTCCTTTCTCATTAATTTTAAAGCTACCCTAATATTCTTTTGGGGTTCCAAAAAGGGTTTTCTGTAACCTGAAAGTTCTGAACCAACTCTCTCTCATTGGTAGAAGTCCCCAAACATCATGGTTCACATTATAGCTATGCTATCTATTATTGTGGATGAATATACAACAGTGATTCTGGCTACTAGGCAAGAATTAGCCCAATTGACGGCTAGAGTTGCTAGTTTAGAAACCAAGATGCATTCTCAGTTTGAGCAACTCATGGCGGCAATCAAATCTATGAGAAAAATGCCCACACAAGTAGTAGGTTCATCTAACTCTACAGTCTACACTAGGCTCAAGTCAACAAGTGGAGATTCCCCTCTAGAATGTTTCATTTACTGTGTAATGTGAGACGATGTCCCCTATACAAGAGCCAGAGCACAGAGTGATGACTCCACATACCCCCACACAGCCTACGGTTGATAGATACATCAGAGTAGATGTGCCCAAGATCGTTGGATGGGTAGAAAAGTGTGCATAAGCATAACTTGTCAAATCCACTACAATTCGTGATATGTTGCAAGAAGACAAGGTCAAGGACAAACAAAATACATCAATTGAAGATTCAGTTATTCTTCCAGTTGACTCACTAACTGAAGAGAGTAGAAGATAAGGAAGAACAATTGGAAGGGATCAATTTGCAGTCGGAGAAATCAAGCTTGTTTCAAGAAAAACCTATGTTGCATTCTTTTATGATGAATTTAAGATTGTTGTCCCTACAAATTGAAGACCCTCAACTTGAAGTATACACCCTCGAATTTGAGCCCACTGCAATAAGTTCATGGTCGAACTTCTTCAAACCCGAGGAGTATGATGTAGGAGCATACCAAGTCAAGAAGTTAGAGGAGCATGGATAGTCCTCTTTGTTAAGTTTAGTAGAGTAGTTTATTTTTCTGTTATCTTCTTATTTTAGAAGAATTAGTTAGTGGTAATTTTGTAAGAAGGCCAATAGTGCCATCGCTAGTTTAGTGTTTTTGGGTTTTAGTTGTTATCCCATTTTTCACTTTGGACCCATTTTTTTTATGGCCAAAACTTGACCTTTTGACTTGATTTTGGTGTCATTCGATAGGTTATTCAATTACCTTTTTAACAAGACCAAGATTGCGCAAATCCGAGGTGATGTGGGAAAGTTATGACCAAATTACTAAGGGGGTGTCAATAAAAATGGAAATAGTGTTTTTACAAAATCTTAATTTTTAGTAGTTTTATTTTTTTAGTAAAATAACTTTTTAGAAAGTTTTATATTTAAAAAAAATTAGCAAGCAAGTTTACGATTTTTAGGAAGTTTTGTGGAGAATATTTTGGGAGATTATCTTGTGGGACCCAATAACTTGGCCAACAAGCCAAATATTGTGCCAACCAAGACTCCTTTTTTTCTTTAGAAGTTTTTTATTTGACAAGTTTATTTTGTTAAAAGATCTAGAATCTATGATTTTATTTTATTTTATTTTTTATGTAATGCCTATTTAAAGGCCATATTAGATTAATGAAAAAACAGTTGAAGATGATTATTTGAAAAGAAGACACGTGTGTTTTGAAATGGCTGTGGTATCCCAAGTTTTCTCTCAACCCCTCACATGAAGTGAACATTTTATCTTCTATCTTCTCTCTTCTTTCTTTGTCTTCTTTCTCACTTTTTTCTTGGTTCTTGATTTCATCTTTCTTTTAGTTCTCTTGATTTCTATATGACACTTGTAGTTTATCCCCAATTGTTGTGGGATCCTTATAAAAAGGGTATTCTACATCATTTTTTGGTATGAGAGTCAAATTCCAACTAATTCCTATCTAGTTGGATTCCTACGGGTCTCTTATTTTTAAGGTTTTCTTAGTTAGTTTCCAACTCGAGCAAAAGCCCGGAAAGCAGACCTAATCAAAATCCAAGTCCAAGCAACCATCTAATCCAAAAGGTACATGTGAGTCATCAATTCTAGGACATCCACCACATCTACCACCTTTGTTGCGGACTCCTAATATA
>JAOXJP010000003.1:11544432-11558862 GCA_025762735.1 Platanus orientalis | reverse complement strand
CCATCCCCAAACTACCCCTCCTCCCTCTCTCTCTCTCTTGTCCCTTTCTCTCCCTCCCTCTCTAACATTCTATATCTCTCTTTCCCTCCCTCCCTCCCTCCCTCTCTCTCTCTCTCTCATCCTTCCTTTTTTTTTTTTTTTTAAATTCAGTGGTTTAGGTCTGGGTAGGGCCCCCCTCTTGGACGTGAAGGTCCGAATAAGTGGGCACCTGCACAGATGTGAATGTCTGAATGGGCAAGTGCCAAACGGGTGTCCGCCTGTTCGGACCTTCATGTTCTTGCAGGGGGGCCCCTGCCCAGACCTGAACCACCGAATGTCAAAAAAAACGGAAGGAAGAAAAGGAGAGAAAGAGAGAGGAAGAGAAAGGAAGAAGAGGAAGAGAGAGAGAGGGAGGGAGGGAGAGAGAGAGAATGCCAGAGAGGGAGGGAGAGAAAGGTAGACGAAGAAAGGGAGAGGGAGGGAGGGAGAGGAGAGAAAAGGAGGGAGAGACAAATGCGTCAGGGAGGGAGAGAGAGAGAGAATGTGAGAGAGGATGCGAGAGAGGGAGAGAGAGAGAGAGAATGTGAGAGAGGGAGAGAGAGAGAGGGAGGGGTAGTTTGGGGAGGGGTGTTTTGGGAAGAGGCAAAAAGAGAAATTTTTGGCTGTGGTGATGATTTTGGGGGGTGTTATTAGCCTCACCCTAAAAATAATTGAGGTGATGTTAGAAATGAGGAAACTTGAGGAGGGGAGGTTAGAAAATTTTGAGGTGCGAGTCGCACCCCCTTTCAAGTCGTTTGTCCGACAAAACCAAAACGGGAAATGTCTTCTTGTCATGGAAGTCTTTCGAATCTTTAGCGAAGAACAAACCCTATGAATCATTCCTTCAAAATCTTATCTTCAGATCCATGGAAACACCCAATCCCTCCTCTGTTCGAGTCCTGATTCGACCTTCTTCTTACACTGCAACTCCGTCGATTCCTGCCCCTGCAATCCCTATTACATCCTCCTCCTCTTCTTCTTCCACTATCACTTCTTCAATAACCACATCAGAACCTCCTCTTACATCTTCGGTCCATCTATCTACTAGCCGCTCATTCTCTTCTTCGTCATCGGCGGCGGCGTCGGTATCATCTTCGTCTCAAACTGGAACTTCAGAAGGCGTTGTTGTTGTAGGTTTTATTGGAAGGAGAGAGGATGACGTTACGCAACTCATCAGTCGAATTCTCGATGCCAATGCCTTTGGATCAGGTAATTCTGACAAAAAGTTCCCCGTCCGGTCGCGTAATTTTGAAGAGGAACTGGGAGAGGCGGTAAAGGATTGGTTCAGATGTCGAAGGATCAGTTATTATCACGATGAGGAGAAAGGGATTGTGTTTTTGCAGTTTTCATCTACTCGGTGCCCGACTTTCAACAGATTATCGGAGTCTTCTCCGGGATTCGATTCAGTATTGGAAGAATGGGAATTTGGGGATCTTCAGGGGATGCTGGTTATGTTCTCTGTAAGTTATTTTGATTCGTTGCTCCATTCTTTCTTTGAACAAGAACCTTTGATTTTATTTTTCTTTCAATTTGGTCATCTTTTAAACTTTTAGTAGTATTGTTTTCATTGAAGTGATAGACCTTACTGAGGTGAGGAAGAGATTTGACAAATAAAGAGGGATCAGGGAAGAGCCTTATGACAGGGACCATAAGTTCTGCCTCCATCCCACCTTCCAAAAATAAATAAATAAAACAAAAAGGAAACCTTCTTGGTTTATTGGTATTAATTACACTATAAAATAGTTGTGGGTTTTATTTGAAGTGATTTTAGTTTTAGAATTCAAATGAATACTTTTATTTGCAATGCAGGTTTGCCATGTAATCATATTTCTTCAGGAAGGGTCGCGCTTTGATACCCAAATATTGAAAAAATTTCGAATGTTACAAGCTGCAAAGAATGCTTTGGCTCCATTTGTGAAATCTCGCATTACACCAACATTTACCTCTAGATCTTCATCTTCATCCTCACAACCAACTGCTCCAGTGACCTCCTCTACCAATTCCTCCCCTGGTAGAGGTGGTGGCATCATTAGTCGCCACACTTCAGCTATTTCGCTCATGTCCGGGTTGGGTTCCTATGCGTCTTTGTTTCCAGGCCAGTGTACTCCAGTTATTCTTTTTGTTTTCCTTGATGAATTTTCGGATAGCCTAAACCTTGGGTCCAATGTAGAGGAGTCAACAGATTCCTTGTCCTCAAATCAGTCCTCTGGTTTGAATGGGTTACCTAGGCCGAGCTTGCCTATCAAAGGTTCGAGTGGTTCGAGTTCTGTTGTTGTGCTTGCACGCCCAATGAGTAAATCCGAAGGTGGTCTCAAGAAGAAACTACAGTCATCTCTTGAAGCACAGATCCGGTTTTTGATAAAGAAATGCCGTACCCTAGCAGGTTCTGAAGCAAGTCATTCTGGATCAAGAGGTGGGGGCAATGCAAGTTCAGCACCTTTGTTTTCCCTTGAAGCTTCAAGGGCTGTTGCTTTGTTAGACAGGTCAACAAATCAGAGAGGTGAATCACTTGATTTTGCCACTGGTCTTTTGGAAGAGGTTATAAATGCAAAGGCATCCTCGGACACTCTTTTGCTTGAAAGCCATAGCCAGAGTGCGAATAAAGAGGACATTCAATCCATAAAAGAGTTCATCTATAGGCAGTCTGATACCCTAAGAGGGAGAGGGGGCTTAGCTTGTAACACCAATAGTGGCTCTGCTGCTGGTGTTGGTATGGTAGCTGTTGCTGCAGCTGCAGCAGCAGCTTCAGCGGCATCTGGGAAGTCATTTGGTACGCCTCCTGAACTTCCAAGTTTAGAAAACTGGTTATCTTCTAGTCAACTTATTCTAGATGCATTACTTTCGGGTAGATTTGGGTGTGTTGATGAAAAGGACGTTAACAAAAGAAAACCTCTTCGGCGAAATGCTGCCGCATCAAAGGTTGAAGGAGTTGCTCCTAGAGGAACAGACCCTAGAGAAACTGCTATATATTGGTTGGAAAGTGGTAGAGGTCTGAACTTGAAATTTTCGACTGCATGGTGCCAGAGAGCACTACCGGCTGCTAAGGAGGTTTACCTGAAAGATTTGCCTGCTTGTTATCCAACTTCCCTGCATGAGGTACAATTACAGAAGGCATTGCATGCTTTCCATTCAATGGTCAAGGGACCTTCTGTGCTGGCTTTCAAAAATAAGTTGGAAGAGGAATGCACATCCATTTGGAGATCTGGGAGGCAGCTCTGTGATTCTGTTAGTTTGACAGGAAAACCGTGCATGCATCAGAGACACAATGTTGAGACCAGTGGTTCGCTTTTGGGAGCTGAGGTCAAGCCACATTCTAGTGGATTTGTTTTTCTTCAAGCTTGTGCTTGTGGCCGGTCACGACGTCTAAGAGATGACCCATTTGATTTTGAAACAGCCAATGATACTTTCAATCATTTTCCAAATTGTGATAGTCTCCTTCCGGCACTCCAACTACCAAAAGTAAGCAATGTTGGTCCTATTCAATCTTCCTCATGGAGTCTGATTCGAGTGGGAGGTGCCAGGTATTATGAACCTTCTAAAGGTTTGCTTCAAAGTGGGTTTTGCTCCACTCAGAAATTTCTTTTGAAATGGACAATTTTGCTTGAGAAACGGAAAAAAACAAAGAATTCACCGGCTGGTGTAGCCCAGAAAGGATCTATGAGGTCCGAAGATCCCAAGGTTGAACCATTTACAGATGAAGTTACAAAGAAGGTTGGTGCTGCTCAGTCTTTCCGAGGAGAAGCACGAACTGGAGAAGTAGAAAATCAGAGAAAATGCTTGGAGAAAATTTCTGATGATAAAAAAATCAGTTTTGGTAGAGGTCTTCCAAATTTTACAATGAGGAAACCTTTTTCTGAGGTTGTTGCTGGATTAGTAGCTGCAGATTCGGCATTCCCTCCTCTTCAGCAGAGAAAACAGCCTGCAATGGGATCAGAAAAGGGTATTAAACGAAGCGGTGCAAGAGATAGAAGTGAAGAACAAGTTCCTGCAACTGCTGACAGCCAAGGATCTAAAAAATCTGAAGATATTTCTTCTGCTCAGGAAAACACAAATGGGGTTGGGACTAATGGCTTCACAGATGGTGACCCCTTTTTAAAAATAGGAAGCAATGTAGTTCCAGTGAATATTAATGGTGGTGGAAAGATCAAAGCAAACACTTCTTTGAAGCATGTAATAGTGCATGTTGGATTTGAGCATGAGTGTTCCCATGGCCACCGTTTCTTATTGACTCCAGAGCATCTAAATGAGCTTGGCTCCTCATATTCATTGCCTGAAGAATCTCATCTCCCTTCGTGTCAGGAACATTCAGAGCGAAAAGTGGAAGAGCCATTAAACTTGAGTAGGAATGGTGGCCAAGAAAAAGTTCATCCATATTCAAATGAGATGGTTAGTACTGTTGTAAATAAGGTGAGAGTTTCAAATAGGTCAAAGGAGATGGTGGCTAGTAGTAACCAACAGTGGGATGGTGTCGTACCATTCCCTGGATCAGGAAAAGAGCAGAACCAGTCCTTTATTGGGCTGTCAACACTCTCTAAATCTGTAAAAGGTCTTGAAGAGAGCCTTCAATCCGTTACACTTGATGATGGTGGGTCTGCATTTTCCCTTTTGAATAGGAATTTACCAATATACATGAACTGCCCGCACTGCAGGATATCAAAGAGTAAGAAGGATACACAAAACATCAAGTTTGCGAGTACAATATCACAGCTTCAAAGGATTTTTGTGGTAAAATTTCTTTTTGTGCTCTCTCAACTCAACAAGTGTTATCTAAACTAGAAAATATCTTTTTCATGAACTTGTGTTGTTTAAACCTTTGTACCATTTATTTGTTTCCTAGTAACCTGGCAAAATAGCAATTGTGCATATGCTAAATTACGTCCGGATGTTTTATGAGTTCCAAATTCTTCGAATTCACAAAAATGAACTGACAATGGACATTTGTATTTATGCTGAGCTGTACCAATCTGGTTCAATTATATTCCTGGGATAATCTTAAGAGTAATTGCCATGAACCAATGCCAGTTTTGAAATTCTTTTTCTTTTTTGGTAATGGATTCCTTGGTTGATTAAGTTCAAATATAGCTTGATTTTATCCCAACCTGAAATGAAATACTTACAGGTTTTCTCTTGTTTCTATTTCTGTTGATGCAGTCACCATGCAAATACATTTGAATTCAGAAAGATCTGTTTCATGTTCTGTTCTATTTTTATAGTTATTTATAATCTCCATCCAAGTAATGGTCTTTGTCACCACAATGTTTTTAATTTATATGTTATCTCATTATCGCACTGAATTAATGTAGTCAATTGTGATAAATTTTGGTGATGCCGTGATGATTGTATATTATGATGGTCTTTTTTTCCTTTTTGGTAAATAGTTCAGTAATATTGGTCGGTGAGATAATTTCTTGATTATATGTGAGGGGCTGTATTGACACCCCATATTTTTATTTTTTTCACCCGTATGGCTGGAGATGTTTTTAACAAGGAGGGTGCAGTCAGAAACTTGCCATGCTTTTTACCATTAATGTTTGTTCATGTGGTCTACGGATTTTCAACACTGCAAATGTGGAAAAATTGTTCTTGTGGCCTATTTATTCTTTTGGGTGTCTCGTAATAATTCTTTAAATATATATATATTTTTTTATTGTTTTCGCGCATCACAGTGATTTTGTTGTTACTAGTGCCATGTGTTGTTTTTGTTTGAGTCACATATCGTACATTTAAATAATTTTAAATTGTTAATTGAAAGCTATTCTGAACTTTCTTGGATCTACTTTGTTAATATTGAAGCTGCAATGGCTTAATTCAAGATCAATCACTCCATTTTTCCCATCTTTCAACTATTGAATTCCACCCAACCCTTATGTTAGGGGCCGATCAGGTGATCGCGGGCGAGCTGTTTCTTGGAGAAATTTTATATATGATGGGCCAAGAGTTGGGTCCCGAGCTAGGCTCATGTCCGACGATCCCATTTCAAGGGCTCATTCGAAGCATTATAAGCGTAGGGCTTCTAAGACTGATGTCTGGAATTCGACCTCTAGGGTGAAGGAGTGGAGGTCAAGCCGTGATGCAAGGGCATTCAAATGTGAATCAGTTCCCAGGCGTTAGGGTTAAGGACCGGAAGTCTAAGAAGGGTGATCGCAAGCTCTGAGGGGACAACATGAAGTTGGTAAGAGGTGATTATGAGGATTCCAAGCAGGATGGCCATCTGCAGGAAGGGTGGAAGCGTTAGATTTGTATTGTCATCAATGATGTGGAGAAGAGGGAGCAGTGTGGTAGGGCTTCGGTTCATGTTGGCAAAGGTAAGGCAAAGCTAACCTCTGCTGATTTGAATGACGAAGACGAGGATGACTGGGACTTCAATATTGGCTTTGATGATGGGGGTGCATCACAGGGGGTTCAATCAACTGGTGTTGGATGCAGTCTCTCCTATTCGGCTGTGAGGGAGCAAGGGTTTGGGCCTGCCGGAACAGTTCCTGAGGGAGATGGGTCTGCATTCCATAATCAGTAGTTGGAAATGGAACCAAGAAAATGGGGGGATTACATGATAGATGGCTCTATGGATGATGCTCTTGGTTGGGGTGTGAGACTGGCCGATCTGGGGGAGTATGACTCGATAACTGAGGCAGAACCTATTCTGATGCTTCCCCCTGCAGCGCATTCGGATTGGGTTCTAAAAAAAGTGGTTGAGGTGAAGCGGCGATTGGGGTATAATTTTAAAGAGGTTGAGAGGCGGGTGGGTGGAGGAGTTCTTTTGGCAAATTGAGAAGCAAAGACGTTGGAGCCTTAGAGAAAAGGAAGGAAGGCATCGATGAACTCAGGATAACAGCCAGACCCGAGAGCTAAAAAACTTATACTCTGATATTCAGTATGAGAGGGAGGAAAGGGGCAGAGAAAGGAGGAGGGGAAGAAGAGGGTGTGGTCAATTGACTTTTTATGATGATAATAAACATTTGTACTTGTAATGTTAGGGGGCTTAAAGGGAGGAAAGGCGGTGGAGGGTGAAAGATATGGTGAAAAGGTGGAAGGTGAGTGTATTTTCCTTGCAGGAGACAATGGTTCAAGCTATTGATAGAAAAATGACAGTGGGTATGTGGGGTAGAAGGCCTTTTGACTTCATTTATAAGCTGGCTGTTGGGAGGTCTAGTGGGATTCTTGTTGCGTGGGATGAAAGGTTATGGATGTTATTGATCATCGGATTGGTGCTTACTCAGTACATGTTTTAGGGAGGAATAAGGAAGATGACTTTGTTTGGGCTTTTTTGGGTGTCTATGGATCTTGTGATCCGGCTAAGTTTGGTGTTATTTGGGAGAAGCTGGGCAATGTTAGATCTAACTAGAATGTGCTTTGGTGTGTGGTGGGTGACTTTAATGCCATTAGATTTCCAGGGGAGTGGTCAGGGACCACAAGGATGATGGGCATATGCGGTAGTTTGATGGTTTTATTCAGATATGGGAGTTGGTGGATCTTCCGCTAAAAGGGGCCACTTACACTTGGACGAATAACCAGGATGCTTGTGTGAGTAACATATTGGATTGCTTGCTCCTTACCCTTGAGTGGTTAGGGTTGAATGCTGTTTTCTCCCAAGAAGTTCTTCCTAATCCTGGTTCCGATCACACTCCCATTCTTCTTCGAGCTTCCAATCACAGTTCAGGTCCTCGACCATTTAAATTGAGTTAATATGGTTTGAGATTCCTGGATTTATAGAGTTGCTTAAAAGGTGGTGGGTGGATTTTATAGTGGTTGGATGAAGGAGAGAATTTTGAAGTGGAAGGAGGAATTCAGGGGGGTTGAGGTTAGGAAGGGATCTGGAGGAGCATGAAACGAGTCTTTTGTTAGAGTTTGAGGTGGAATATAATAGATTATTAAGAATTGATGAAATTTCTTGGAGGCAGAAATCTAGGGCAACGTGGCTCAAGAAGGGTGACCTGAACACAATTTTTTTTCACAAGACAACAAATTGGTGGAGCTCTTTAAACATGATGAATAGGCTTTTGGTTGAGGGGAGTGGATTTATGACCAAGAAAAGATTTGTGATGTTGTTGAGTAGTATTATGTGGAGCTGTATAGAGATCCGATTCCTTCTCGCTTCGTTTTAGAAGGTGTGGCGTTTGATGGGATTTCTATGGAGCAGAGTGTATGGCTTGAGAGGCCTTTCTCAGAGGAGGAAGTGAAGCTTGCTCTAAATAGTATGGAGGAAGATAAGGCCCCGGGTTTGGATGGTTTTTTTATTATGTTTTTGAAGGTGTGTTGGGATGTGGTGGGAAAGGAGGCCATGACAATTTTTGATTCTTTTCATAGTAGCGACCAATGGTGCAAATCATTGAGTGCGACTTTCATCACGCTTATTCCAAAGAAGAAAGGAGTTACTCAAGTTAAAGATTATCAGCCTATTAGCCTGCTGGGGTGTTTGTATAAATTGTTGGCGAAGATGCAAGTTGTTCGGCTAAAGACTATCCTCCCTACCATCATTTTGGATTCTTAGAATGCCTTTTTGCTTGGACGTCAGATCATTGATTGCTCATTATTGGCCAACGAATGTATTGATGCAATGCAGAAAGTAAGCTGGGCGGATATTGTTTGTAAAAGTGGACACAGAAAAGACTTGTGATCATGTTAACTGGGGCTATCTAGACTGGGTTCTAGGTTAGATGGGGTTTGGTCTCAAGTGGAGGAATTGGATCAAAATTTGCATCTCCTCCCCTCTTTCTATGTCCTGGTGAATGGCTCTCCGAAGGTTTTCTTTAAGGGAAGTCGGGCTTAAGACAAGGTGATCCGCTTTCCCCTTATCTGTTTATTATGGTGACAGACCTTCTAGGTAGGATGGTTGCCAAAGCGACGTCTGTGGGTCTTTTTACTGGGTTTCCCTTGCCTGGGGGGGGCTTCTATTTCCTTCATTTAGTTGCAGATGACTCCTTGTTTGTGTTGAAAGCGGAGGTTGAGGGTTTGAGGAATTTGAGATGTATCCTTTTGATCATGGAAGTGGCTATGGGTTTGAAAGTAAATTGGAGTAAATCCACAGTGAACCCTATAGGCGAGGTTCCCTACATTAAGGAGGTAGCTTTTATTTTGGGGTGTGATGTGGCCAATCTTCTGATTACTTATTTAGGGATGCCATTGGGTGCAAAATTTGTTGGAATGTGAGGTGTAAGGGTACATGTGTAATAACTATTTGTGTACTTGAGGAGTATATGGGTATTTTACTCGTCTAATCTAATTAATATAAAAGGGAAGGTCATATGAGAGAGAGATCAATCTACGATCTCTACCTTCTTTCTCCATTATCTTCTCTTCTTTTCTCTTTATTGTTTTTCTCTTTTCTCTCATGTTTCTCCCTTGTTTAAATTCCATCTTGGTATCAGAGCAAACTCAGAAGAATAGGAAGATGAGGGAGATTTCGTTGCCGGAAAAAAGCCAAAAGCAGGGCTAACATCAGCCTGGCCGTACGGTTGTTAGAACTAGTCGAGGGTTGCAGGTGGGTTGAAAATCCATGCTGGATTTTTTGGTGATTTTTTCGGATTTTTTTTAAAGCTTGGAATGGGTGTTTCGAGCAGTTTTCTTTCGGTTCGAAAATAGGGTCTGATTTGAGAAAAACACTCGATCTGATCAAATTAGAGGTTGTTTCTTGCGCTAACCATAAGAGGACATGTCGTTTTTGAGGGATCTACCATTTAAGACTGATTTCATAAAGTTTGGTGGGTATTTGAAGGATCTGTGAGTAGTTCGACCATCTCCAGTTCGGGACGTCATGCCTGAAGCACATTGTGTGTTTTGCAAGACCAGATCTACGTCCATGACAACTAGGGGTGTGCATGGGCCGGGCCAAGGTAAGGTCAGGGCTTGGCCCACCATAGTAATTTTGGGCTCAGGCCCAAATATTTTTAGAAACTTTAGGCCCAAGCCTGGCCCTAGTTATTTTATCGGGCTTCGGGTTGGGCTCGGGCTAGCCCACGGCCTATTAATTTTTCTAAAAACACAATCTTTAATGTCTCTTTTTTGACACCCTACTTTTTCATCTCAACTCTTTTTTGGATGTTTTTAACCCTCAACACAACCCGTGCACTGTGTCGCCCTTTTTTTATATATGTATATATATATATATATATGTGTGTGTGTGTGTGTATTTATATAAGTTCGGGCTTCAGGCCAGGTTGATGTAAGCCTGAGCCCGACCCTAATAAAGTTTGGGCCTTCAACTTGGGCCCTGGCCCTTATCGGGCCTAGTTCAGGCCGGGCTGGGCTTGTGCTGGCCCGAGTCCATGCTCAGCCTTAATGACAACCCCTCCTTCTAGCTCATCTTTTTCCTCAACTCAGTCAAGTACCCATGCTACAGCTTTTCATGTCTCCAGTTCCTCAAAGTCCTGGATAATTGATTCCGGGGCATCTGATCACATGACAGGTCGGTCCTCTTTATTGTCCTCTTATTATGTCAGTTTAGGTAGGGATAAAGTTAAGGTTGTTGATGGAACACTATCCTCTATTTTTGGAAAAGGTAGTGTCCATGTATCACCTATTTTATCCTTATGCTTGGTCGTACATGTTCCGAAGTTTGCCACCAACTTACTTTCTTTTAGTTGCATTACCAAAGATCTTAACTGTTTTGTGACATTTTTTCTTTCTCATTGTGTGTTTCAGAACTTGGATTCGAAGGAGATGATTGGGAGTGGTTGGGAAGCAAATGGCCTTTATCTCTTGGATGCGAATGTGGTTCAACCTTCTTCTCTTTTGGTAGCTCAGTCTAATAATAGTTATGTTGCAAATAAAAATTTCTTGTTGCAGTGGCACAAGAGAATGTCATTTGTCCTTGTCTTCTTTAAAACATTTGTTTCCACATTTATTTTCTTCGAATCCCTCAATGTATTTAGATTGTGAAGTTTGTCAATTATCCAAACATGTACGCAATTCTTATCCTTTGAGTATTAATAAAAGTTTGCATCCTTTTGCTATTGTACACTCTGATGTGTGGGGTCCTTCTCCGACCTCATCTTTATTTGGTTATAGCTACTTTGTTACATTTGTGGATGACTATTCTCGTTGCATGTGGGTATACCTTATGAAAGCCAAGGACGAAGTTGGTTCTATCTTCCATATTTTCCACAAAATGATTCAGACCCAATTTGGAGCATTTGTTGAAGTGTTACATTCTGACAATGGGGGGGGGGGGGGAGTATATTTCAACCCACTTGAGAACCTATCTTACATTTGTTGGAATTGAACACCAAATCACATATGTAGGTACTCCTTAATAAAAGGGAATAGCAGAATGAAAAAATGGGCATTTGTTAGAACTAACAAGAGCCTTACTCTTTTCTATGCATGTCCTAAAAACTTTTTAGTCCGAAGCACTTTTAACTGCATCCTATCTCATCAACAAAATACCCACTCAAGTTCTAGATTTCAAGACACCAATTGGTACTTTATATCCAAATAAACCTTTGTTTTTAGTCCCTCCTAAGGTTTTTTGTTGCATCTGCTTTGTTCATGTCCCATTGAAAGATATAACTAAACTAGATCCAAAGGCTTTGAAGTGTATATTCCTAAGTTATCTTGCTTTACAAAAGGGATATAAATACTATCATCCAGCTGCAAGAAAAAAATTTATGAGTCTAGATGTCACCTTCTTTGAATCTATACTTTTTTTTACCCCTTTTGTGGACTCTCTTTATGGGGAGTATGAGAGTGACTAGAGCCCTTCTCAGGTGTGTCTTCCATCATCTCTTCCTACTCTAGTTTTGGTATCCCCATTCATGTTTGACTCAGGGAAAGAAAAGGAGAAGGAACTACAAACGTATACAAGGAGAGACAAGGATAAAACAACTCGCCCACCTCCAATCACTTCTTGGGATTTAGGTGATGATTCTTTAAACTTGCTTGTTTCACTTCCCTCAGAGTCTTTTGTAGACGATGACCTTCCAATTGTACTTCGTAAAGGAGAGCCTACATGCACTAATCATCCTATTTCTAATTTTGTCTCATATCAGGTTTTGACTAACTCTTATAAGACTTTTGTTAGCTCTGTCTCTTTTGTGAAAGTCCCTACCTCTCTGAAAGAGACAATGTCTCAGGTTGAGTGGAGGAATGCAATGGTTGAAGAAATGAAAGCTCTCAAGAAAAATGGTACTTGAGAACTGGTGAATCTTCCAACTGACAAGAAACTTGTAAGGTGCAAATGGGTGTATATTGTGAAGTATAAAGTAGATAGGTCGGTGGACAGATATAAGGCAAGACCGGTAGCTAAAGGATACACTTAGACATATGGTCTTGCTTACCAGGAGACCTTTGCACCAGTGGCAAAGATGAACTCTATAAGAGTTTTATTGTCTGTTGCAGCGAACAAAACTTGGCCTCTCTAGCAACTGGATGTGAAGACTATGTTCTTACATGGGGACTTGCATGAGGAAGTGTACACGTTATTACCTCCAGGGTTTCAAATTTCAGGGAGCGAAGGAAAGGTGTGTAAACTGAGGAAGGCCTTGTATGGGTTGAAGCAATCTTTTAGAGTTTGGTTTGAAAGGTTCAATGGAAGCCTAATGAAGGTTGGGTATACCCAATCACAAGCCGACTACACTTTATTCATCAAACACAGAAAGGTGGGTACTATAACTGTGATTGTATATGTGGATGATATTGTAATAATGGGTGATGATCCAAGTGAGGTCACCATGTTGAAATCATATCTCAGTAGTGAATTTGAAGTCAAAGATTTGGGAGCACTACGTTATTTTCTAGGAATTGAGGTTGCTAGATCAAGGAAGGACATTTTTATTTCCCAGAGAAAATATGTTATGGATCTTTTGACAGAAACTGCCTTGTTGGGAACCAGACCAGCTGAAACTCCTATAGAGGTGAACCATGGCCTAAATGATCAAGATGGTAGGCCATTGATTGATGTAGGTAGGCCATTGATTGATACCAGAAATTGGTTGGGAAACTTATCTACTTATCACTTACCAGACCTGATATTGCCCTTGTGGTTGGAGTGGTAAGTCAGTTCATATATGCACCACGAACTCCTCACTTGGAAGCAACCTATAGGATCCTGAGATACTTGAAATCAACTCCAGGGTGAGGTCTGTTATTCACCAGTCATGGACATATGAGAGTTGAAGTTTACAGTGATGCTGATTGGGTAGGCTCTATCACTAATAGATGATCCACCTCTGGGTATTGTTCTTTAGTTGAAGGAAACCTTGTAACCTGGAGGAGTAAGAAACAATCTGTTGTTGCTAGATTCAGCGCAGAGGTTGAATACAGGTCTATGGCTTAGGGAGTGTGGAAATGATTTGGTTGTGTCAACTTCTATAGGAGCTTGGTATTACTACATCGATACCAATGATCCTATACCGTGACAACAAAGCTACAATCAGTGTAGCTCATAATCTGGTACAACATGACTGTACTAAACATATAGAAGTTGACAGACACTTCATCAGAGAAAATTTTCTTGCAGGATTGGTGTGTATTCCTTACATAACAATAGAACAACAACTTGCCGACATTTTTACCAAAGGAGTACCAAAAGTATGACTTCATGAAATCATTAGCAAGCTGGGAATATAGGACATCCATGCTCCATCTTGTGGGGGAGTGTTGGAATGTGAGGTGTAAGGGTACATGTGTAATAACTATTTATGTACTTGAGGAGTATATGGGTATTTTACTCCTATAATCTAATTAATAGAAAAGGGAGGGTTGTACGAGAGAGAGATCAATCTACGATCTCCTCCCTTCTTTCTTCATTCTCTTCTCTTCTTTTCTCCTTATTGTTTTTCCCTTTTCTCTCACGTTTCTCCCTTGTTTAAATTCCATCTTGAATGCCAGCCCATGTTTCAACCATATAAATGAACTACTTATTCATGAGAATTGAAAGTGCAAGCCCGGATGCCTAATACTTAGCTGGGCTGAGTTTGGCCCTTGGCCCACCCCAACCCCATCATGTAAAAGAGTGGGTTGGGCCTGGGCTCACCGTAGCCAGGCCTGAACTGAGCTCTACATCCCTACCTCTTTCTGCCAATGATTGGAGACAGTTTTTGGTTTTTGGCCGAGTGGGTGCCACAGTATTATGATGTTGACTATGGCTTGGCTGAGATGCTTACTGGTTACATAAGCAACTCCTATTCGTGTTGCCCATAAGTTTGATGGCACAGCCAACTACTTATCTACTCAACTGCATTTGGGATAACCAATTATCATATATTTTAAAGTGTATTTAAAAAAATAAAGGAAAAAGAAAAAAGGCATTACAAAATGTTAGTTGGCCACATAAACCAAGACACTGTCATTTCTACCTGTGATAGAGTATGGATTGTTTGAAATGGCTGATCATTGTAAGTTGCACATGCATATTGTGTTCCCAATGGCCACAACATCATGATTGAGTACTTGTCCAAACTTCAGGTCTAGCTATAG
>JAOXJP010000003.1:11528147-11544332 GCA_025762735.1 Platanus orientalis | reverse complement strand
TCTCAAATATATCAAAGTAAAATAAGAATTACTATATTTTTATTTTCACATAATTAAGTAAAATTGATAATTTTATAAGGAAAATAATTAATCAAAATTCCAAAACGAAATTGTCCAAAAAATTGCTGTAAAAAATTATGTTTGAAATAAATTTGGATTTTTACCAAAAACAAGATAAAAATAAATTTGGATTGAATATTTAGAATTTATTTTAATGTCCTTGATTGAAACCATTGGTTTCACGAATTTTTTTGAAGTTTAAATAATATTGAAGCAATGTCAAACATCGCCTAATAGGTGAATGCCCCCATTGTGATAAAATAAAATAATCATGTTACTATAAAAATAAAAGGTAAAATAACATGCAAAAAAATGAAGACAAAAATAGAAGAATGAGGCTACGTTTACAAGTGGAAGTAAAAATAAGAATGTGGTGCATATGGAAGGCAAAAAATAAATTTCTCTTTGAGAATCTACCATTCACTACTGAAGAAATACTCAGTAGATTAGTTCTAATGGTCAAAGACTAGTCACCAGACTTGAATCCTTCCCAAACTCAAAATAGTCTAGTCTTGAATAGTCAGAAAATTCATCACTGTAAGGCTCCTCTTCTTAGTTCCTTGAAAATTAATGTTGATGGAGCAGCTGGAATCCAAAATGCAGTAGTTGTTATTGTTTGGGATTCATCAGGTTCTTTTATTCATGGAGAAACAATTGCTCTTGATCCTTGCAACCCAGGAGAAGCAAAAACAATGACTTCTTCCTAGGATTGAGATTAGTCGAAGAACTCCCAAGTGTGCCTATCTGCATTGAAGGTGATTGCTGCAATATAGTCCATCTGATCAATGACTGTGATGTTCATATCCCTTTTAAAATTAAGCAAGTCATCAAGGATTGTTGTTGTCTGATCAGACAAAAACCTCAAGTTTCCATTTCATATGTTCCAAGAGAATGCAACATTGTTGCTCACTCTATAACAACCATCGCATCTGAGGAACACCTTTCCATAAAATGGAATAAAACTTATCTCCCTCAAAAAATTGTTTTCATTCTAGCAATGAATATTTGTAATAAGGTTGCTTATTGATGAATGAAATTGAACTATTGCTCCTTGAAAAAAAAAAAAAAAAAAAAAGGCAAGGCGATTTTTTTCTAAAAATAAAATTTGAAAGACTATACCAACGGTAACCACAAATTGTTAAACATAATTAAATTTAAATTCAAGTTGATTATTTGAGGGTTCAATAAATTTTTTTTATTGGTAAATTGAGAGTCTAATCAGAGCAAACAAAAAACCCATTGTACGTTCCTGGTCACAGCGCAAGACAAATGAGTTACGTGTCTCCCGTTAATGATTTAACACGTGTCACTTAATAAAGCTGATATCCTGTAGCCCTTTTAGCTTAGTCAGACTGAAGCACAAGGGCACCTAGTGACACGTAGGAGGAAAAAATGAGTCATCACAAAAAATGAATCAGTACTGCTGGGTGTTTTTCCCTCAAAGATGAGCTCCTCTAAATAATCAGCTATAACAAATTTTACTGTAGCTTTTTGTAGCACAGCTTAAAAGCATAGGTATTTTGTCTTTTAACATGGGTTTTTGTCTTTTTGTAATCTTTTTGGACATGCAACAAAATGCTACAAAATTATTTTCTACAGCTGATCATTTGGCGCCCATTGTATATACTACAGCATGGGTGACTGCCTGACTGGCCGCTGTGGCTAAATCTGAAAATGCATTAAATTAAAAATCAAAATAATTGTAACCGGGAAACAAGCTATAGCCGGTCAGGAGTGGCCTTAAGCCCTCCCTCCCTATAAGCAGGCTCACAAGTCGGGGACGTGGAGAGGAGATCAGATTCTGCTGAGAGAGCTAGAGAAAAAGAGAGAGAAAGAGAGTAGTCCTCCCAACCGGCCTGAACACGTGTGACCTTCTAACTGGGCGACGATGCCGATCTCTCGTATCGCAGTTGGTACACGCGAGGAGGCGACTCACCCGGACGCTTGGAAGGCCGCGTTGGCCGAGTTCATCTGCACACTCATCTTCGTCTTCGCCGGCGAGGGCTCCGGCATGGCTTTGAACAAGCTTACCAACGACTCCTCCACCACCCCCGCCGGCCTAGTCGCCGCCGCCTTAGCCCACGCCTTCGCTCTCTTTGTCGCCGTCTCTGTGGGGGCCAACATCTCCGGCGGCCACGTCAACCCCGCTGTTACCTTCGGTGCCTTCGTTGGTGGAAACATCTCTCTTTTTCGCGGCATCCTTTACTGGATCGCCCAGCTTCTAGGCTCCACCGTTGCTTGCTTGCTCCTTAAGTTCGCCACCAACGGCATGGTATCTAGAAAGTTAGTTATTTCCGTTATTTTGTTAGTTAACAGCAGTTATTATAACGGTATTTTTGGTGCTGCAGACTACTTCTGCGTTCGCTTTGTCCTCTGGGGTGACTGTGTGGAACGCGTTCGTGTTCGAGATCGTGATGACATTCGGGCTTGTGTACACAGTTTACGCCACCGCGATCGACCCTAAGAGGGGTAGTTTGGGAACGATTGCACCGATTGCAATAGGTTTCATCGTGGGTGCAAATATTCTGGCCGGTGGGGCCTTTGACGGAGCGTCGATGAACCCGGCGGTGTCGTTCGGACCGGCTTTGGTGAGCTGGAGCTGGTCCAACCACTGGGTCTACTGGGCAGGGCCACTGATCGGAGGTGGACTAGCTGGGCTTGTGTACGAGTTCTTCTTCATCAACCAATCTCACGAGCAGTTGCCCAGCACCGATTATTAAGGGAGAATTGTGTATGGTTTTCAATTTCATCACCGTTGATCTTTTGTCCATCATCACCATCCGTTTTGGAGGGTTTTGACTTATGTAGTTTTGGGTTCCATAATCTTCAATGCTGTGCTTCTTCTCTATCTTGCATTCATGAATGTCGTAACAAAAGCCAACAGTGTGGTAGGGCCGGGAACCCTGAACGGGTATAATTCCTTGATCCCAAGGATGTCACCTTCCGCGTATCTCAGAAAGGATATCACTGACCCTAGCACCCATGTCGCTGGGCTGGACTAAGGCTGGGCTACGCGGGTCACAATCATGACTGATTGCTGTCGTAAGGGAATGGGACAGCCCTCACCCGGAGAAGACGACTACCCCATTTGTTTCATGTGGACTTTAGTGGATGGAAACATCCATGATAATGAGGGGAGGGGCTTGGGCTAAGCTCCTAATAACCCTACCACGTTTCTCAGGTTCGCATCATTATGACGTAAATTGGCTTGGTCCTACCTAAAATTTAATTTCTTTTATTTATAAAAGTTCTGCCGAAAAGATTGGATAACTAGTTTAATTAGATGACTAGATAAATTACCATAAAAAAAAGTGACTTAGATGACCTTTAATCATATTTTATTATTTTTGAAACATTTTGTCATCTTAATGTTATCACACTGTTATTGCCAAAATCCTCACTGTTTGATCAAACAGCTAGGGAAGAAAACGTTATTTAGATGTCATGATAGGAAAACTCTGAGATGTGGGACAGTTGGAGTTTTTGACAAACCACAAGAAAGTATGGCAGATGGAGATATCATAAATGGTTGTAATAACTTGGGTCAGCTGATGAGAATACTCACAAGATCAGTTAAAAGGAGGTTTCTTTAACTGAATGGTGGTTGCAAGACATGGGATAGATATTGGTAGAAAAGGAACAAGCACAAATCATGTGAAAACTAAAGAAAGTTATATGGACGAAACTTATGGCGTAAAATGAAGGGATAAAAGTTAGAACATATCTAGAATATGTGTAGAAGTCATTACCACCATCATCTTCCCTATTTATGCATTATTAATTGGAACATTGTGACGAAGTTCTATAGCAAACATATCATCTTAATCTTATCATAGTGTTATCACCAAATTTTTTACTATTGATCAAATGGTGGCTAAGATTGTAATACAAGACTTTAAAAAAAAAAAAAAAAACTGTTGAAGTGCCATAATAAAAAAACTCATTGTGTAGAACACCAATCTTTGCCAAACCACAAGAAAGATAAGTAGTAGAACATGGTTATATGACAAATGAAGATACCATAAATGGTGTAACTATTGAAAAGACGCTTGTTCCATAATCATATGAATACTTAAAGGACTAGTTAAAGAAGGTTTCGTTAACTGAATGGTGGTTGCAAGACATGAGACAGATGGTGGAAAACCAATATAACCACAAGTCATGTGATAATTAAAGGAAGTTTTGTATGAAGCACGTGGAATAAAATGAAGGGAGAGGGCTAGAACATAATCAGAATATGTGTAAAAGCCATAACCACCCATTAGCATACTTGTTTTCCTCCATTTAGAGTTTATATACTTTCCCATGGGATCTTTATCTTAGCTTAATTCATTCTTTTGGAGCCAATTAGATTCCTTCACAAGATCTTTATCTTAATTTAATTTACCTCCCATGCTAGAGTCGAGTAGTTTCTTCCTCAGTTCATTATTCACCTCCCCTACTTGAGTTGAGTAGTTTCTTCCTCATGTTATTGATCACGTCTATCGCCGGAGTTGAGCATTCACAATAAGTCACACCACCACCACCACCACCACCACCACCACCATCTTCCTTATTTATTATATATGTTTAAAGTGTTTTGCTTACATATTAATGAAGTATTTATTCAGAAATTTCTTTATTCATACAATTTAATGAACAACATCTTGGCATTTTTGGTCATGGATAATCCTTGATCTAGTGGCCAAAAGGACCCATTGAAAGACGAATCTTTCCCCTTCAAATTGCCCTGCATCTATTGTTTGGTTGTTGATTAGATGGTTAAGTGAGCCTATCTCTCGAGTTTCCTTGTCTAAATTGGTGCTCGGGGTTGTACGTGAGTTTGGAATTTATGCCTTGTGACAATGACACACCTACAAGCCTAGATTTCAGCCAACACATAGCCAGAACTACTTAAGAGTCAGAGCTTAATTCTATGGTTTATGGAGTTGAATTTTTAATATAACTTGAACGTTCCAATGCTCTCTATTGGCATCAATTCTCTTAGTGGTACAGATGTTAGAAACAAAAGGAGAGATACTTGTGGGTCTAGTTATCTATTATATGAGACCATGTGAAGATCGCTCTCAAAGTATTTTTTGACAAAAATCCTACAATGGGATTGCGATCTCAAGATTAGATCACTAAAACAAAATATAACCTTTTATATTTTGTCTGTAGTTTGGTTCCAGTAGGAGGTGGAGGATGAAGGAGGAAGGGGATGAAGAAGGTACATTATTTTAATAAGTTAAAAATTAAATTACCCTAATGTTAGTATGCTTTTAGTTACTTAACATCACTTCTTAGAAATCATGATTTGAGAATGGGTTGTCATCTTGGATCAAGATTTTCAGTTTGATCTAAAATTGGCTCAATGTATGACTCCTACTTGGAGATTATGGCTCATAGTACATTTCAGACAGATCGAATTTGAGCCTATATTGCAATCTATAGTTCAACAACAACAACAAACAAACAACCTTATCCCAACTATTTGGGCTCAGTTTCTATCTAATTTTTTTTCCAATTAATTCTTTATATGAGAAAATAATCTCATTCATAGATCTGTTTGTTACAAATCTTTATGACAGGTTCATATGTTTTGTCCCATTATAATTGGTGTGACTTTGAATCACTTTTTCGTTCTTGTGACTAGACAACACAATGCTTTTCTTTCATTCATCTGACATTTTCATAATACTAATAATCTTGTTGAGCGACTTAGTTAACCAGTATGAGACATCATCTCAAATGTATTTCCAAATCTCAATTGAGATATGATCTAGTTCTAAGACTTTCCAAACCTCAATTGAGATATGATATTGTTAATGCATATATCACTGTAAATGCGTCATCACTGTTTGATCATGCCCAGCCCAAACTTTAGATCTAGCTTAAAGTCAGGTTGGGAGTCCTATGGACCTCAGCTTGGGCGAGGCCTTTGCAGACCAGTTTTTGGACTGGGCCTGGTGAACCTGGTCCTGTGTGCAGTCATATTGCTAAAGGATACAAATCATTGTATATATATACACTACTATAATTTTGTGTTTATGATATTAACATAATTCTACAGTTTCCTTTAAGCTACTTTTTAGTCTTGTTAATTTCTTAGATGAGGCCCATCCAAAGTGAGCCTTCAGACTAATTCGTAAGACACATGACAACTTATAAGGCTCAGACCGTTCGTAGTGTTGTACACCCAACCCAAGATATTGCCCTAAAGGAGATCTTTGACGTGGAACTACACAACAATAGAACGAAGCTTCCTTAATTAGTGTTGCCGGAGTGATGGTATCCCAACCCCACTCACGATCGTCAATGGTTGGCCAACTACTGTTCAGTTTGCAGTTGATCTGGCTTTTGGATAATGGATCGTTAAGTGGTGCCTGGCTAGGGGTGGTAATGTTTGACACGACCCGTGAACCTGACACGTAATAAGTGGGTTAGGGTTGAGTGTAAACATGACTCCCTTTGACATGATTAATAAATGGATTGGGTTCGTTGATTCATATAGTCGTATACCCTTAACTTGACAAGGCATGAATTTGACCCGCCAACACAAATTACCACATAACCCACGAACCCAACATGAACCCAACACGAAATAAGCGGGTTAGGGTTGACTGTAAACTTGTTTCTGGTCCTGCTTTGACACAATTAATAAATGGATCAGGTTCGGGTTGACCCATATAATCATATACCCTTATCTTGACATGGCACAAACCCGACCCGTCAATACGAATTGCCACCCCTACAGCCTGGCAATGAGTAAGAGCTATCTAGAATAATGGACCTCACTCCACTACAAATGGCCTAAGTAGAAAAGAAGAAATATGCCCACACAAGAAAGATTCCGACAGTGTCATGGGCCTGCTTGAAGCTCCTTGGAACCTTATTAACCTGGTCAAGGATACTCAAACTGGACCTTCCAATTGTTGGACGAGCCTCTGGAATGCCAAAAATAAATCTTACCGTCTGGCCGTTGTTTGTTTGTGTTTTTTTAGTGTTTTTTTTCTTTTT
Organism: Platanus orientalis; assembly: GCA_025762735.1. Taxonomy (NCBI): domain Eukaryota; kingdom Viridiplantae; phylum Streptophyta; class Magnoliopsida; order Proteales; family Platanaceae; genus Platanus; species Platanus orientalis. The sequence continues at coordinate 11,537,273 of JAOXJP010000003.1, read as the reverse complement.
TTTTGCAAGTCAGAGTTGTTACATGCTTTTTGGTTTGCAATCCGGAGAAACTATTTCTGTCAGGTTTTTTTGTTTTGTTTTGTGTGATACGTGCAACACATGTAGTCGGCCTTACTCCAACTTCCCGCAGCTTCTCCTATTGGTTTCTGACTTCTCACAGAAGTCTGAACAAAGCATGCAAACCAAACACCCTTTGGGACGATTTCTGACTTGCACAGCATTTGAAATTGACTTCTACCCACTAAAATGTTCATCCAGAAATTGACTTCTACCCACCAAAATGTTCATCCAAACGACTTACTCCTCCACAAAAAAGAAAAAGAAAAAAAGGTTTATGGCCATCAAAGGCCAACTGCGAGAATGGGTAGAGACAACTAGGATCCTCCACAAAGGCGTTTATTCAACGGATCTTGCAACCGGAGTCTAATTGGTCCATGTCAAGTTGTCAACATGCGCCATCGGTGTCCACTGTCTCTTATTGGTTTACTAAGGATTTGTGGATGTCCAATACGAGTCATGTTGCAGAATCCATTGATATGGAGTTTTTAGGTTGCATGTAGGTGTATTATATAAATGCATTAAAGTGATCCATTATAAACATAATTCGTTAAACATCACTATTAGGATAAGTGTAGTTCATATTTACAGACTCGTCATTATACCTGAGGGGTTTGCATTTCTCTAAGTTATTTTGAGTTACTAATCAGTTATGCTTGATTGCAAGATATATCATGGGTAGTTTGGATAGTTTACATGATACTTGAGAGTATTCAAATATTCAACAAGGAATCTATTATCCTTAAGTGGAAGAATATTTAGTTTTAGATATGTGTGATTTGATTTGACAAGAAAAATGGTTTTTTATAAATAATTTGTTAAATAATTTCAAAATTAATTTATTTAAAAAGTATTTTATTGAATAAATGTTTGAGAAGTCTAATCAATTCATTAAGTTTTTAATGATAATGTTCTAATAACCAAAAGAGTTAGACAATGATTATTTTATCAACATGAGGGCCATTAAAGAATGTTGTATAGTGGAATGATATATTTGTGAAATATTTGTAAGGAAGGACCTAGCTTCATTGTTAATTTTCTTATCTTTGAGAGGTCAATTGCAATATGTAATAGGGATTATTGCAATTAGTGATGTTATAATTTATAATTAATAAAACATAAACTATCTTTAATGTAATTTGACTTAATTAATTAGGATACTGGGTCTCTCAGTTTAAGAATATGAATCCTATTTATAACTTAGAGTTATTCATGTTGATGATGGGTTCTATAACTTTTTCTAAACATGAAAAAAATAAGGAGAGCTCTAGAACTGGTGTAGATAGTTTGGAAATCGGGTCGGGTCATTGTCTTGTATTTGGTTTAGCCATTGGAGTATTTTTCTTATTCTTCCTTGATTTAAATCCTAATATTTTATATGGAGATTATGGAAGAATATTTGTTCATAATCTAGATTTTTTATGAAAATTAATAGGACATTAAAGTTTTTCGAAGAATCAAAACAACAATTATTATTAGAGCCAATTTTGCTTCATAGTGTGCACACGGGGACGAGTGGCCCTCTAAGGGGGATGGATTGTAATATCCCACATCACCTAACGAAAAGAGATTCTTGAGCTTAGATGTAAGCTCCCTTCTACCTTATTAGACGTGTTTTGAAGAACAAAACCGGGGCAAGAAAGTGGCCCCACAGTTGGGACGCCCATAACTGGATAATATCAAGAAAGGTGGAGTGGATCCTTACAATTGGTATCAAAGTCAGTTCTTGCGGTGTGCACATGGGGGATGTGTGGCTCTCTAAGGGTGGATTGTAATATCCCACATCGCCTAGCTACGAGGGGTTCTTGAGCTTATATGTAACCTCCCCTCAACCTTGCTTAATGCATTTTCAAGAGAGTGGCTTATTGAAGAAAAAAACCGGGGTGAGAGAGTGACCCCATGGTTGGGATGTCCAGAACCCGACAATATCAAGACAAGGTTAGGCCGGGCCATTACAATTTGTATCAAAGCCAGTTCTGCTTTGCGGTGTGCACATAGGATGTTTGACCCTCTCAGAGGGATGGATTGTAATATCCCACATCGTCTAGCGAAAAGGGATTCATAAGCTTATATGTAAGCTTTCCTCAACCGTACTTAACATGTTTTCGAAAAAGTGGGCTCTCCTTGGGATGGCTGAAAACAAAATTAGGATGGGAGAGTGGTCCCATGGTTGGGACACCCAGAATTGGACAATATCAAGCCAAGGTTGGACCAGGCAAATAGGAGCTGACATGGCAAATCCAGACTACTTAAATTGTGGGGGACCCACTGGATTAACCATGTGTGCAGTTCATTTATGCTTGATGATCCACCATGCATCTATTATCATAGTTTTGAGAACCGGACTAGCCATTGAACTAGTATGATGGACAGTTCGGGTCTAATCGGGTTTGACCGTCGGTTTTATGGTCTAACCACAGTTCGCTTCACATAAGTAAAATGTAATAAAATACCCAAAAATAAAAACATTTATAATGCATTAGAAGGCTACTGGGTTTTTTATTTTTGGACATACAAACAAATGTTATAAAATACCAAAAAATAAAAAATAATTATGGGAAAGTGGAATTAGAATTTGAAAAGATACTTTTCTAATTTTTTATCTTCTTAATTTGCTAAAAAAATAAAAACTGATTGGTTTTATTGGAATCGGGTTCACAGAAAACCAGCTGGTTTTCATTGGTTTTCCTGGTTATAAACTGTTTTTGGTAGATCATGGTTTTAAGCTTCTATAGAACCGTTTAAGGTGCCGGTCAGATCTAATCAGGTCAGAACATCCAATTTGGTCCGGTTTTCAAACTATGTCTATTATACGTTTATCTTTGTAAATCATAATTGAATATTATCATACTTTCATTCGACCCCAGCTGCAATGAATAAAAAATCGAAGCAAATGTTCTGTGATAAAAATGCCTCTGTAGTGTATATGGTGAATTATGAACAGGCATGTGTTGTTTTAGGGGGTAAAAGGGTCCAAAAAAGTGTTCAGTTGAAAAAGTAGGTCGTCAATAAACGACATCAAATTCAAAAACACATCATGTGTCAATCAATGCATGATAATAGAGGTCTGTCTCAAAACAGACAATCATTCTCCAAAAAAACATGTCATATCGGCAAAACTTGCCTGTTGCATCTCACCAGCGAATGGCCACGTACGTTTTATAATAGAAGAATCTCACCATACCTGAAAACATTGAAGCTAGCTCGTTTATGTGATCTATATGTATCTTTTTTTTTCATTATACCTTACAAAAAGTCATGGGTTTTACTTTATTTTATTTTTTTAGCAGTGAAATAATAAATATGGAGCAAAAAATTTTCTGTCCCCAAATTGTTGTCCACCCTGTCTCCAGACACAGTATGGATTATATAGGATTAAAACCTTAAAAATAGTTTTTTTTTTTGAAGTATCATGTGTCTGCCTTTGTGTATGGTGACACTGGGACACAAATTTGGGGACAGAATTTTCGCTTAAAGAAAAAATACAGAAGGGGAGTAAGTTTTTATTCATTTTTTTGTCATTTTTTCTCATAATCTAACGTGTGTATTCCACTCAGTTCCTTCAGCACTGACGCCTCATATGAGACTGCATGGATTGCACACCTATCAAATGCTGACGATAACAGCGGCACTAAACATGTGGCCGATTCAGAGGGTCCCTATCAGATGTATAGTTTAGATTTCTCGCACCATCCATGCATCCATCCACATGGCTAAATTATAGAAAGAATAATCCTACACATCCGGTAGAATATAGAGAAGCATTTTCATATGCTAAAAGAACTTTTATAAGGGTTGATGGGATCAGTGAGGTTCTCATAAACCATTTCATTTTAATAAAACTTTGGTTGACCTAACTAAATATGTAAATTAGTTTCTCCTTCCAACCACTTATGAATAACAATTGGACATCATTGAAACCAAAATTAATAAGGGAAAGGAAGTTCTGTCTAGGATTTTGTGTCTAGGATCATGTCCGGTACACTAGGGGCCTGTCATATGGAATAAAATACATATTCCATATTCAAAAAAATGCATCACCCAACCATTTATTCCATATGTCGTCCCCTGGTGTCCTGGACACCATCCTGGGTAGAACATCCTTTCCCAATAAATAAATAGGTGTAGTGAGAGGGTCACTGCTTAGTACTTTTGGGATTATCTTAGTAATGCTTTCCAAAAGTCAGTTTGTTCCCTTTCAGTTCTTATACCTCAAAAATCTGTAGAGGATGGATTTCCATTGGTTTCAATGGGCCATTAAAAACTGCAAAAACGATAAACCCCTCCCCTCCCTCATAATTAAGTCTTTAAGTGATGGACTCTTAGCGGCTATCTAGAAAACAGTAGAAGCAACACTTCGGTAAGATCAAAAACATGGTTGCTTGAAATGAAATGAGAACGAGAAGCTAAGGAGCTATATGTGTGTTGAATTCGAATCCCTGGTTGAAAAGAGCCGCCGTCACCCACATCTTCAATGTGGACATGTTCATCTCTTCCCCACTTTCTCTAACCTGTTTCATTATGACAATGAAATCAATCAACATAATCCCAAGAGCAAATGTGTCTGATACGAAGAAACATGAGAATCAATCAAAAGAGTTACATTTAGCGTAAATGTCAGCACGAATCTCTCAGAATCCGCTGTGAAGTTGGAGCTTTGAACCTCAAAGCACGTTAGGGACTCAAGGGCCTTGTAAAGAGCAACAGCCACCCCTTCTCCCTTGTTGCACACCAACCTTACATAAAACCCTCTTTCCTCTACTTGAAACACATCCATCTACAAACATCTCACATATAACTAGTCAACTTATTATTCAAGTGAGAGAAACTAGAGAAAGAAAGTCAATTAGGGTAGTTTAGTAACTTAATCAATTATGATTATTAATAAACCTGCACGATCTTCCTGCAACTTTGCTGCTTCTTGTCAACCACAACTTGGTTCTTCTTCGGATTATCAATCAAGTTCTGAAATCTTTCTGCTCCTCTTAATGATGATTCAAGCCCTGCAATTTCTGATCTTAGCATCTTAGCTTGCTTTTGCAACTCTTGCACGTATATGACTGCATCACCTACTATTGAGGCCTTATCCATCTGCATTCCCACATGAAAAACCAAAAACCTTTCAAGAGCATTTATTAACATGCTATTTTCACTAATAGATTTCTAACTACGAAACAAAAAGATAAAGGGTGCATAGACACCTTGGTTATGTTAGGAACCAAGGAACGCAATGCATAGAGCTTCTCCTTCATTCTACCCCTCCGTCTTTGCTCCGAAATCAAGGTTCTCGAACGATCGACTGTTGCTCTATTTGTCGCTGTAGTTGTCATCGTCATCGTCATCGTAGATGAATCATTTCCGTCATTCTCATGATCACCCACCTTGACATCTCCATGAAATGATGTTAATGAATTAAGAATCGAGTTGGGATCTGAATTACCCATGGAGTTAAAATTAAACATGTCTCCTGGTGTGGTGGGACAAAATTGGTTATCAACCAACCCACCATTGCACATGAACTCCCCAACGCTATCATAATTTGGGCTGAAATCAATGATGGGTTCTGCATTTTCTCCTCCAAAGAGATCGATAAACTGCTCAAAGTTGCTATCATTGATAAAATCATGAAAGTTGAAGTTGCTAACTTGTGGTTGAGGAGTCAGGAGTGCTTGACTATCCATTGCTTAGTGTGTTCGTTGGCAGTTGGCACACATAGATGCTAGCTAAGAAGTTCACATGTTATTAATAAAGGGCGACCATAGTTTTCTCACTCCGTGTGAACAGAATCAAATTGAGGGTTCCTGACGTTGTGGCAGTTAATAATTAAATTGTTTAAGGGCTTAGATAACCCTTAATTAAAATAAAATACGAACTTTCAACTATTTAACGTTATCATATTCATTACCGACCTTAATAGATTTTCTGCATTTGGTTAAGTGAGATTCTTAATGTAGAAAACTGCATGAGTGAGACAAATCTTATGGTTCTGGAAGCCCTGCTTTTGTCTTTCTCATCACAATGAAACATCAGTAGTGATTCTTCTATATCTTATATGTATGGAGCCCTAGAAAATGCTGCTTTTAGTTTCAACTTAAATTTGTTGTTTTATAATACTAAACTTGCTCTTTATAGGAAAGCATGGTTTAATTTAGCAAAATTTGGGTTTATTCTAGTTTTGATAAGGGATTTGATAAAAACTTTATATTTTATGGTATAGTCTTATTACTCAGGCAATGATGCTAGTATTTATTAGCCATCTGATTGGCCTACATGATCTATGGTAGGTCCAAATAAACTTATTGCTTGTTTACGATTAAAACCGCCGCTACCATGTGAATAACAAAGGTGATAAGCTTACCGAAGAAATTTGATTTAATGAGTAGCCTCACGGATTATAGATGTTAGGGATTTACCCTAATCCCAGGATTGTAAGAAAGCAAAATGAAGCAAAATAAAGATTAAGAACAAAGAACAAAACATTAAAAAAACACTAGATTTATGTGGTTCACCTAACTTGGGATACGTCCAGGGAGTCGCTGTGATTTTTCACTATAATCGAAAAATAGAAAATACAAGACAATTCAGTTGTTGCGGTCGCCCTCAACTTTATATATAATTAGGGCTATACCATACAAGTATAAAATTATCATAATACCCTTACTATACAGTACTATCAAACTCCACACTTCCCATCAATAGAGACACTCATACCCCACCTTGTATTGGCATGAGTCCCTTTTGACACCAATCTAACGTCAAAAAGCATGCCCTCCCTGAAATTCTTGGAATAGTTGCATAGGAAGATTGAAAGCCTCCCCTTGTTGATGCTAAAAAGCGTCCCCTTAACTTAAAAGGAGGTAAAATGGCCCAATTGCAATGATGGAATTCTTGGAAGATTGAAAAGCCGAATGGTGGTTCCCACAGGTGAAAATTTTGCGTAGGAATTTTTTTTAAGGAAAATAATCACTGTCTCCCATGGACTGTCGCAGTTTGTTTTCAAAGGCTAAAATGGCCTTACTCGTTGAGATAGTTTTGACATAAAATGTCGGAAAAGTAAGAGCACTTTGGTCTTTTCATACAGCGACATAAAAATTAGGCAATTACAAATTTATTTTGTAGCAGCTAGAAGTCAACACTTTTATAATGAGGCACTTTTATCTGTTGAGTGACAGCCCTTATACTTAGCACTGTCGGAGCAAACTTTCGTCCTTCGACGATGCTTGACGCAGGTGAGTCTTGCAGTCAAGTTCTCTTCTGCTTTACGTAAAGTTGTCACATACAATTAACCTTTGGATTTGAAATCACTATTTAAATAAATAATAAATTTTTTCTTTTTTATCCATGGTCAAGGTTCTGGTCAAAATCCGAATATATAAGGTTCTATACCTATGTAAATATTTACATATAGTAATTATCATTCCATGTTAAGGTTTTTTTTTTTTATCTATTCAATGAAGGATGTACAAGAATTAGCCATAAAAGGGCGTCCAAATCATTTGTATAAAAAATAATCGAAGCATTTTGAGCAGTTGTGCTTTGATATGACCAGTGGGAAATATTAATAGTGAAATCTTCAAAAATTAGACAATTGGAGGTCGAAAAGTAGTTTAGATGCATTTAAACAAGTTAGAAACCAACTAGTCAAGTAAAGTTAGGTTTGCCAAACCTCGTAAGAGATAAGTCATGGGATCAAGTCCTCCCCGTAGCATTCTGTAGTGTTTGGCTTGACTGCCTCTCCATCCAATTGACCATATATACCCAAATATATATATATATAAGTTAGCTTCACCACAGAAGAAGTGTCCCTACTGAACCAATCAAGATGATATAGACATGCACCCTCTTGAATGAACACACCCTGACATTCATTAAGAGTACATGGTTAACTATATAGCTAGAATGACATCTTTATTGGCATGCAGTTAAGTTCCTTTCAAGCTTATTAATGACCAAGTGGATACTTTTCTTTCTTTCTTTTTTTCTTCTAATAATATAAAATACCAACCAAGTGGATAAAGTCAATCTTTTTTAAAAACTATTGGATCGTCAGCTTCCCTTCTTTGCATGTCCCAATCAAAAGCTTAATCCAATGTGTTTCACGAAATAATTAACCGGGGCAATTAACATATTCAATTTGGATGTCACTTGAGAATAAGACCATTCTCAAAAAGTCCAAGTGCTACTGGGCACGCCATCCAGCCCTTAATACACGGCAGCTCAGAATATTAGTTCTAATAACAATTAGTACTAGGATTAGTATTATAGTTGAGCGTGAATTACACAAAGTACGTATGGTTACGCGTCTGAAGGGACGATGCCGACATGTGTTTCGACCCACTCATTTATGATTGTGTAGTCGAAACACAATAAGACAATGGTAGGCCTTCTTCTACCCCACGGGATCTCCACATGCTGCCCTAAGCAAGGCATGTGAATGCATTTGTTCATTTGTTGGGTAGACTTTTACGGACGGTTTGTCAAGCTTCTTTATAGGAGCTCCCACCACTCGTGCACAGAGACTAGGAACTGCAGCAAACGTGTGTGCCAATATATATAGATGATTAATCTCCATGGAGATGAGCAGCTTGGGTTGCTGTTTAATGGATGGTTAGGGTTTTACAGCACCAAGATCTTTCACTACTCTACCAATTCCCCCGTCGCCTTATCTTAAATAAAGCAATTAACCATTTCTCCTAAAACACTGAGGTTGTAGGAGAGGTTAGATTTAATATATTTCAACACTCCCTTACAGGAGAGACACTCCTGGACAATGAATGCGGGATACCATCTTGGATAGGGAGATTTGAAATAGCAATCTAATTAAAATCTTCTCTAAAACCATCTTTAATAAATGGAAAATTTGCCATATCGGATCAAAGGTTTGTCGAAATTGCCAAATAGTAGGGTAAATTAAAACCTTATCCAAAATGGATTTTTAAAGGCTAATATTGTAAATTATTAATTTTTTGTTCTTTTTTTTACCCCTGATTATTTATCAAATTTTCCAAATGAATCCATTTGGAAGTAACACAATCCTCCCGTCCCTTTATTCATTCAAAAAGAAAAGGA
>JAOXJP010000003.1:11511083-11528047 GCA_025762735.1 Platanus orientalis | reverse complement strand
AGTACTAAATTATGGAATAAAATAAATCCACATATCAACCTGTGATGATGTCCACATGTGGACCCACCTACATGGACAAGTGTACCCCACATGCCTCAAAAAATGCAATTGGCTCAAACAAGCTCCGAATTGCCTCTTGATCGAAACGATGGACCCCAAATAGTTCGTGGTCCATATAAAGGTTCTAAGGAACTCTCTTTCGACGATGGTGCACTCAAAACTTGCAATGTGAAAAAATGTCCTCATCAATTTCTCATCCTAGGAGATCACTGATATACAAAATCAACAAATGTGGACGATGATCATAACCATTTGATTCATCTACATTCTTTTGGATGGTTAAGACATGTAATTTATCCATAATCTCTTATAGCTTGTTTGGCAGCCACCTGTAATGTAATCATATCATTTGAGTTTCTCAAGGCATTTGTATCCAGGGGGTGTTGGTTCATTTCAAATTTATACTGATTTGTTAATTTCAATCCGAAATGAAGTTTTCTTAGGTTTTTCTATTAGATGAAATGACATATGTTATCAAGCACAAATCACAACAAATCTGAATGAGTTCAATACAAACCATCCCTTTGTGGCTAAAAAAACCTTGGAAAACACAAATGAAATGAAATGACTTCATTACAAGTGGCTGCCAAATGCAGCCATAGTATATCAAATGGTAAAGGGTTGATTGATTCGGTTGTTTTTTACCCTTGTTGGAGAGCAATATGCCATAGATATTGGAAGGTACATCGTCCTTTGAGTCTATCTAAGGGGAAAAATAAATAATTTTGTCCTCTAATAACTAAGGCTTTCAATTGGGTCAAGATGATCCAAAGCTTAACATGTCAGCCCAAAAAATAGATAGGTTGGGCCATCCAAAATTTAGGCTGGGCAAAGTTCAGGCCCAATTATTAGGTTTGAAGTTTTATATGGGATAAGTTTGGGGCAAACTCAATTTCAGCTTGATACTGGTCCAAGCCAAAGTATTTAACAAATAATATTTTTATTTAGATGTTGTATCAAGGCCTATATTTTTATTTAATTTTTGCAAGGATATTAGGTCTATATGTTTATAACTAGGGGTGTCAATATTCGATTATTATTTGTATTTGGCTTATGTTTGTGTTTGCTTAAAGTGAATATGAATCCATGTGTCTGATTTGATTACTTATTTGTTCATTTAAAAAATATCTGATTATAAAAGAATTGAATACAGATCTACATATATATCCAATCCAGCTAAATATCTATATTTAAGTTAGCAACTGTAGGTTGTGTTATATTATTGTAGAGTATATAAATACTTTTAACATTTACCCTAACCCAGTGCCTAACTTAATAGATATGAATATATTAACCTAAGTTAATGAATTTTTATAATTGGATAAATTTGTATTCATATGAGATATTTGACTAACTTAATAGATACAAATATAAACCCATTCATATTCGTTTCAATTAAATGTTCATTCGTTTAAAAAATATCCAATTATAATTGAACTGAATACATATTTATCAATATCTGGTTTATTTTTAGTCTATTTACACCTTTATTTACAACAATTTCATTGTGTCAACCGTTCAAAAGGACCCATGTATTATGCATTAAGGGTAAGGTTGTCAAATTAGATGGATTGCGACCGGCATGGGGGTACTTGAGCCCAACCCGAAGTATAAAACCCTATCCTGAGCCTGAACTCAGACAGAGCCCCTTTACCCGAGCTCAACCCATTATAATTATTTGGGCTTCGGACCAAGTTCGGGCAGCCTGAAATGGAGTGGAGACCTATAAATACAAAAATATTATACCTTTAACCACTTAGCTAAAACAATGTTTGTTTGTAAATGTTCTAAATTTTACATTTTCACCATCCAAATTGGTAAAAGTTTTAGAGCTTTAATAGCAATTTTTTTTCACCATCCAAATTAATCCAATGAAAAATATATATCAAAAGAACATTTTTTTTTGGGTTTTGGGCTGAATTCATGTTTTATTCACTTCGGATTGGGCCAAGGCAGGCAGGGCATTGGGCTGAAATAACTTGGGCCCGAGCCCAGTTAGAAAATTAGTTCAGGCCTAATATTTTGGCCCGAGTCCTGCCCAACCTGAAACTTAACCTAACCAATTTTTGGGCTGGTCAAGTCAGGCTTCAAGCCAGCTCGGCTAGGGATGTAAATGAGTTAGATTTGATGCCAATAGTAGAACATCTAAATTTGGCTCATTTATTTTCCATGTATATCCGAATTCGATTATTATCCGAGCGAATATTTGAAATGCATGCTCGAATTCGTATTTGTTAAGTTTATCAGATATTAGATAATAATTGGATATATCTCATTATTATAAATGGATATTAGATATAATCAGATATTCGGTTAACAGATATTCAGAAATTAAAAATTTTAAAACATTTTATATGATAGAGAGATAGGGTTTAGTGTAGACCGTTGGATTCGTTTTGATCAAATGGTCTACACTCGTTCTCTATATATATTTTTATATATTACATATATTTATTATATTAGCCAGATATCAGATAATAATCAGATACGGATAATTAGTCGAATGTTTAATTGGATTCGGATTTTATGAGTGACATATATGTGTATATCCGTAATTGGTTCATTTATAATCAAATATTTTTTAATGGAAAGGATATTTAATCGAATCAGATACATGTAAATCTGTATTTGCTTTAAACAAATTCGAAAAATGAACCGAAGTCGGATAATAATTGGATCCTTGCATGCCCAGCTCGGCCCAATTGACAGCCATAATTAAGGAGTGGTTATGGGCCTAAAACCAGACCAAAGATTAAGAGAAGAATTTTAGTTGGGCAGTCCAAACTCAGCTTGAAGTCTGTTGTTTTGAAACGGGCTGAGTTTCAGGCTTGGTTTGGTTTGACCACGGCCCAACCGAATAGACAACACTCTGATTTCATAAAGGGTAATTTCATCATTTTAGAACGTACGATATTTGTGACTCTTCCCCCTCCGTTCTTCCTCTTTTTTCATTTTTTTCCCTCACTCCCGAAACCTCGCTACCTCACTTGATCGATCGTTCGTCGCAATTCCATGAATCGATCGTCCGAATCCCACTTGGTTTGATTGATTCTGTTGCGTTCCGACAAAATTTCACAGATGGTTTCGGTGTTTTGGTTTCTTGGCTGTCGGATTTCTCGACGATTTGATCTGAAAACGGTACCTTTTTTCCTCTGGTTCATCTTTTTAGATCTGCGCATTTTTCATTTCTACAGAGTCTTGTTAAAATCTTAGGACGAGAAGCAAAGATTCATAATTTAGGAGAGTTTAGGGCTGTATTTTCATATAGAATCTTCCATTAGCTCGTGATCTTCGTTCCAATTTCTACTTTCTAGGGTTTCAATTGATCAATTGCTGGCTCGTTAGTGAAACAGAGGAAAATATAGTGTTAAAGGTTAATTCTTTAAAGATAATGTTAACCAGAATCATGAAACGCGGGCATCGTAAGGTCTCCAAGTCGGATTCCCACGAAGCTTCTATATATGGCTACGGTGCAGCCGGGAATCGAAATTCTGGATCTGTCTCCACATCGAACGTTACCGTGAACCATGCCTCCCGAACCACTCTTTCTTCTTCTGTTGCAAATTCTAACCAAAATGCCGGAGGAGCGGCTATTATGGCCGCCGGTCAGGAGCGAGGTCCTCTCTCCGGCCCTCCGTCAGGCATCGTTGAAACGCTTCCCTTATTCAGAGATGTCACCGTCTCCGATCGTCAGAATTTGTTTCTCCGCAAGCTGCAGATTTGCTGCATCCTCTTTGATTTCTCGGACACATTGAAATCGATTCGGGAGAAGGAGACTAAGCGTCAGACACTTCTCGAGCTTGTAGATTTCATCCAATCGGGTTCTGGCAAGATCAGTGAGACCGTCCAGGAAGAACTGATACGGATGATTTCCATCAATATTTTCCGTTGTCTGCCCCCGGCTTCCCATGAGAATACGGCCGCTGAGAACACTGACCCAGAAGATGAGGACCCGTATCTTGAGCCTTCGTGGCTTCACTTGCAGATTGTGTATGAGCTGCTTCTGAGATACGTAGTGTCCTCCGGTACCGACACTAAGATCGCAAAACGATATATAGATCATTCCTTTGTTTTGAAGCTCCTTGATATGTTTGATTCCGAGGATCCCCGCGAGCGGGAGTATTTGAAGACCATCCTCCATCGAATTTATGGGAAGTTCATGGGGCACCGCCCATTTATAAGGAAGGCGATCAACAATATTTTTTACCGCTTCATATTTGAGACGGAGAGACACAGTGGAATTGGTGAGCTTTTGGAGATTCTTGGGAGCATAATAAATGGATTTGCTCTGCCAATGAAGGAGGAGCATAAGTTGTTCCTTGTTCGAGCTCTTATCCCACTTCACAAGCCTAAATCAATTGCTTTGTATCATCAGCAGCTGTCATACTGCATTACTCAGTTTGTTGAGAAGGATTGCAAGCTGGCAGATACAGTTATAAGGGGATTGCTGAAGTACTGGCCTGTCACCAATTGTCAAAAGGAGGTTCTCTTTCTCGGAGAACTAGAAGAAGTGCTGGAGCTAACACAGTCTTCAGAATTTCAACGTTGTATGGTTCCTCTCTTCCGACAGATTGGGCGCTGCCTTAATAGCTCTCATTTCCAGGTTAGGGAAATACATGTGGCTTTTAAGTACTTTTAGTTTCATTAATTTTACAATTTGTCATGTTTTCATTGGATCACTGGAGTTCTTCTGATATCATAAAGAATACAAACCTTATTCATTTTTGTTACTGCTTGTTAATTTAGATTAACCAGGTTTCCATGTTAATTTTGTTAAGCCTTTCTTTTCTTGGTATCTACTGGTTTTCTGCTACTTCTGTTCTTTTTATTGAAGTTATGCATGCTGTAGGCTCTATGTTCTTTGTTGAGTTCTACTTTATTTTCCAAGGACTTTATGTGCCTTTTAAGGGAAGGTTTAGTGTTTGTGCCTTTGAGCTATTAAAAAAGGAAGTGAACCTTGGAAATTTTAACATATGTTCTTTTGTATGTAAAATAATCCACTGTGAGATTTATCTTAGAGTTTGAAAAAATGGCAATAATATTAATACCAGCCCAATAATAATTCTAACTTACTGCCATGGGGAGAACATTTGCAACAATCCACTTGTTACATGAGCATTGATTTATGGAGTAGCTTTCCTCCTTTTCCCCTGGAGCCTCACATCTTCTGTGGACATAGGGTCCAAGTGCTAGGTGAGCTAGGGGTGGTTGATGCTCTGGTCTTTTATAGTTGTGGATGTGATGCCACATACAAGGGAAGTCAAATGCAATTAGAGACCCAAGTGATTACATAAAGTAATAAGAAGCTGTGTTCTTATTCTCTACTCAAGCACAAATCAAGTTCAAGAAGCCAATTAAGTAATAGAACAGATTCAAGACATCAAGAGAGAAGCCAATCAAAGGCTAAAACTAAATTAGGTCCAATTTTTATATATTTAACTAACCGACTGTAGACTTAAGAATAATCAATACATTCAATATATGTTAGACCTAACAGCTACAAAATTTAAGGTTAATTAGAAGGGTCACTTAAGTCCTCAGGTGTGGGTTACTGTGATAAATCAGGGCAACAAAGCATGGGCAAGATGATAGTTTATGGTTCAAAACAGTGTTAAACACAAGAGCTTTCAGGAATTTTAAACAGGGTAGATAGGGATGTATTAAAGCTCTGAATTAAGGTGTGCACAGGCTATTCTTGTAAGGTTAGAAAGCTGGATAGTGAGGTGAGTGACTATTCCGATGCTGGACAGCAAGGTATATGGGGTGTTTGTAGGAGCAAGAAATTAGAGAAAATACATGGATTGAACAAAGTGTGACGCATAGTAGCACACACACATCAGGTACTTACAGTAAACAACAGAAGTCACTGGTATGTTGTGTGTTCAATCAGAAAATGAAAAGACACTTGTAACAGCTGGGTAGAGAAGGTTGCGCTCTGATTTCTTAGTGAAAATTCCTATTAAGAAAGAAATAAAGGGGCCTGTAAGTATTGGGGTTCTTAGAGAGGGATTTTGGATGAAGAAATTCCAAAGGAAATATGTCATGGTGCTGTAACAGGGTTGATTGAGGAATTCTTGGGTTTATAGAGGGAAATCAAAGGGACAATTGGGGGTTTGATGCAGTCGCATGGTTAAAAAAAAGAGAGATGAAGGTGGGTTTTGATGATAGAAAGTAGTTGTGAATGGAGCTTAAGGTTAGCCGCAGGCTATGGGTTTCATGGGGTTTGGGTTTTGTGAGGGACTCACAAAGAGAAGGTAAAGAAGAAGAAGAAGAAGAAGAAGGTGTGTTGTGGGTAATCCCTAGAGTAGGGGTTACCAGCAACACCAATCCGGAAGCCGAACTTGTGCTTATTGTGAAAGCCAAAATCTAAATCTTTATTGCATAACCATCTTCGATTACATGAGGTGGAGGACTCTTATAAAAGCCCAAGCTTCTAAAACTGTCTCCAACAGCTCCATTTTCTAATTTCTAACAAACTCACAATCTCTCCATTCATTCTCTTTATAAACACGTAAAAGAAAAAGGAAAGGATTGTAATACCCCTCATTAAGCAAATGTCGAAATACCCCTTGTATCTCATACAACCTAAAACATAAACTAAAGAATAAAAATAACAGAAACATAGCAAACAAAATAAAATAAAAAACTCTGATAAGCCTCCAGGTAGTATGCTCCGACCCTGACCAACGAAAACTCCTAGTGGGCCCCACATAACTGATGTAAGTGGACCCCAGCAGCTATGCTACTCGAACCAAAGGGTCACAGGACCCCTTCTCCTCCCACGATAGAATCTTGGGGCTACCATGTGGCATGATGTCTCTATCAACTCCCCGTGTCTGAGAGCGGTTCGCCTTTGGTATTGCTCTAAGATATCTGGATCAATATGTTGTAACTCATGTGTTAGCCACGAGTTATCGGTCAATGATCTGTCCTTTTACTTGACAAGGTATCGTTGATACCCACCTTGTCGAGTGGACACGGTCTGCTGATCAAAGATATCCTCAATCTCCTCTCGCCTCTGCTGTAATGGTGGTGGTGGTGTAGGCTGGGTGAACTAAGGAGCAGACACCTATGAATCTGCAAATTACTTTGTTAAAGGAGAGACAGGGGTATGGTATGGGGCTAGGTCTTCAAAATTGAATGTTGAGCTAATCTCTAAGTCAGAAGATAAGTCAATAATATAAGTATTAGACTCGACTCGTTTTAAAACTTTATATGGCCTAGAACTATGTGCATGTAGTTTCTTGGCGATTCCAGGTTGGAATTGGTCTAGTCTATGCTATACCATTACCTAATCTCCTTCCTGAAAGTCTCAATGCATTCAATGATAATCAATTGACCGTTTATACTTCTCATTGCTAAGAGTAATACGCTTATAGATCTCTTCATGCAATGAATAAATGTGATGCATAAATGCAGATGCAGACTCTGACAGTCCATGGGTCGCGAACATAGGAATAAGGTTATTAGGGGCCCTAGGTTTGTAGCTAGAGACAACCTCAAATGGACTCATGCCTATGGACCTATTAATAGAACTATTTTATGTAGACTCTGTGGTAGGTAATACATGATCCCAAGACCTAAGATGATCACCAACTAGACAATGCAATAAGCTCCCTAAATTTCTATTCACCACCTCTGTTTGACCATCGGTCTAAAGGTGATAAACATATGAAAATTGCGAATGTGTACCCATTATCTTCCATAGTAACTTTCAAAAATAACGAATTTGACATTTCTGTAAAAAACTATGGATTTTGGAAGTCCATGTAATTTGACAACCTCGTTAAAAAATAACTTGGCTACTTTTGAAGCATCCAAGGTTTTGGAGCATGGTATAAAATGGGTCATTTTTAAAAAATAGTTCATTATCACAAAAATGGAATCATGCTTCCTAGGTGTCATAGGTAAACTTAGCATGAAGTCCATGCTTACATCCTACCAAAGAATGTGAGGAGTTAGCAAGGGGGTGTATAATCCTAATGTCTGTTTCTTTTGCTTTGCTAGTTGACAAGTTGTACGTTGCTTTACAATGTTGGCCACGCCTCTCTTTAGACTAAGCCAATAAAACATGTCATCCACAAGAGTATTGGTCTTGTCACGGCCAAATTGACTAGCAATACCTCTTGTATGCAACTCCCATACAAGGAAGTCACGCGTTGAAGTGCAGGGAATGCATAGATGAGCACCTTTAAAGAGATACCCATCCTATAAGACATGATTTGTAACACTTCTAGATGGATCAATCTTCAAAGAGGTATAAACTTCCTCTAAGTCTAGGCATGTTTCGTATTTTACCTTTAATTTCACAAACCCAGTCACTTCAACACTCTGCGAATGTAGTAAGACAATCTTTCAACTTAAGGCATCTATTGTCTTGTTTTCTACACCAGCTCTATGTTTGAGCACAAATGTATGCTCTTGAAGAAACTCAACCAACTTGGCATGTCTTGAGTTAAGCTTCTTTTGAGAACCTAGATATTTCAAAGCTTCGTGATTAGAAAATAAGCCAAATTCTTGTGGTAACAAGTAATGTTTTCAATATCTCAATGTATGTACCACTGCGTAGAATTCCTTATCATAAGTGGAGTACTTTTCTTTAGAATCATTTAGTTTCTCACTAAAGTAAGCAATTGGATACCCTTTTTAACTTAAAACTCCTCCTATGCCAACACCAAATGCATTACAAGCCACTTCAAAGACTTGGTAAAATCAAGTAAGCACATGATAGGAGCCTTAGTCGTCCTTGACTTGATCTCCTCAAAAGCCTTAAAGACACAACTTTAATCCAGTTAAATTCGCCTTTCATGATACAATCTGTAATGAGAGCCATCACTATGCCAAAACCTCGAATGAATTGCCTATAGAAAGTAGCGAGGCCATGAAAACTTCTAACTTCATGAATGTTCTTTGGCTCTTGCCACTCAACTATAAATTTGACCTTGTTAGGGTCGGCAGACATTCCTTTAGCTGACACAACAAACCCTAAGAAGATTACTTGAGAAGTCATGAAGGCACATTTATTTAGGTTTGCATATAACTTATCCTACTTAAGGAGATCACACATTTGTCTTAAGTGTCTGAGATGTTGTTCTTTGGTAGTACTGTAGATCAAAATTTCATCAAAGTACACCACCAAAAACTTCCCAATGAATGGCCTTAATGCTTGTGTCATGGTACTCATAAACGTACTAGGAGCATTAGATAGTCCAAAAAGCATAACTAGCTATTCATATAGCCCATCCTTTGCCTTGAAGGTAGTTTTCCACTCATCTTCAGGCAGTATGCGAATTTGATGGTAACCATTTTTAAGATCTGTCTTAGAAAAAATAGTGTCACTTGCCATCATATTAAACATATCATGTAACCATGGGATGAGAAACCTTTAATGTATTGTGATCTTATTAATGACCCTACTATCCACACACATTCACCATGACCCATCTTTCTTGGGTATGAGGAGTGCAGGGACATCACTTGCCTTTTCAACTCAACATGTTCCGTGGGATTCATACGATAATGAGATAGATCAGGTAAAGTAGCTCATAGAACTAAATTAATAGCATATTATATGTTACGCATCGGTTGAAGCTCATCAGGTAAATCCTCAGAAAACATATCTTTAAATTCTTTCAAGATTGTCACTACCTTAAGAGAATGTTCAACAGAAGATTCAGGAGAAGCTTTTTGATGCAGGACCACTAGGATGTCGGAATCTAGGTTAGGGGAAGAAGTTGTAACAATGGAAAATTAAAGAGCACAAAGAAAAATTCATTGCAAGAAATAATAAAAAATTAGGAAGAAAATAAAGAAAACTTGCATTGCAGAATTTCTTCTTCAAAACAGGGGATCCAGGTCTCCACCTAGCTTGCATAAACCCCAAAGATTTAGGGAAAACCAGTCTTGGTTTTAAAACTTAAGAAAGCAACACCTCATTCATGAAGATCTAGCAGCCGTGAGTAGTAAAATAAACCATATTTTCTTCATTCACTCCATTCTAACATGGGGATTGGTTTTATAATACCCTCCACCAAGCAAAATTACAAAATCAGTCCCAAATAAATGAAATAACAGCTAACCCCCCTAATAAAAATTAAAGAAACTCACATATAACTTCTTAGATTCCTTTAATTGCAATTAAGACCATACACTACTAAACCTTTTAAATAAAGACCTTTACATAGAACATACTGCTGAAAATTAAATAAAAATAAATACAAAACAACTCTAAAACAACCCACACGATCACACTTGATGTGCCCATGGATGGGACTCACCCACCCACAATGTGGGACCCACCCATGTGCAGCTCTCTATGTCCCCATCATACCCCCCTTGTTTAAAAAAACTCGACTTCGAGTTTTAAAGTGGGGTATGATTAGCATCACGAACAGGCTCGAAGAATGAACCTATGTCATCTCGCAAGGGCTTAATAGTGGAGAAACTTCATAGTATTCTTCAATAATCTTTGTCTCGCACTCAATGATTGATGTAGCTAACATATGGGGCTGTATTTCTTCTAGAATTTATACTTGAGGCTCGGCAACAAGCTGGTCATGAACTTGGACAGCAACTGTAAGTGCATCCTTGATTGCCACGTATTCACCAATAATCTCATCACAAGGTTGTTCCTTACCCTTTTCAGTTTCAGCTTCATTGGAGTCTTCTTGTTCACACGGAGGTTTGTGTTCTTCAATTCTTTTTTCATGCTTCATTAAAATTGTGTCATGGAGCTCTTGAGCTCCCCTTTTGTTTCTCATGTCTTTCTCAAGCTCTACCTTTACTTGCTTAGAATCCATCTTCTTTCCTTTCTTATCATGTTGGATCTTGTCAATGGAGGCTTCCATCTTTGGTAGGCTTTTATTAATGACATTGAGTGCATTGTCAAGTTCATCTGTCATCTTCTTGTTTTGTTCATATTCACGCTCTTGACTTGTGGTGATTATAAGACTTTGCTTATTCTTGATATCACAGAACTCCATTAGGTCAAATGCATACCCATGCCTTCTTCTCCACTCAAGGACTTTCATAGCAGCCTGTATCTTTCATAATTCAGCCTTTAGTGACTCCAAAATCATTGAAGGATGTATGCTCCAAAGGAAGTGGTTTCCAAGGACCCATTGTCTGCTGGTAATGGACCCGCAAACTAGACTAGGACAACCCCCTTTCAAAAGGCCAACCCCAACAATACTCTAGAAGCCATGATAACACATTGTTTTGGGCTAAATTATGTGCGGTTAGAAGTTCATAAAGTAGCTTAAAAGGGCCCTGAGTATAGTTATTTTAGGCTTAAATCCAGGTTCCAATATGGGTCAGTTTATGGATATGACAGAAGCTGTTTACTGAGCAGCTATAATGCTTAAAATCAAGTAATGGAGGACTGTAAACAGTAGTATGTCTGGGGAATTTTAAAGGAATAAGGATACCAACACTTACTGTATCAATTGTGTGAAGCACCAGTGCACATGAACCAAAGGCTTTACAAAGTGAGATCTCGATGTTGGACTGGTCTGTGCTCTGTTAGCAGCAGGTCTTTCTCTCTCAGGATTCCAAAGTTAATTCAGACCTTAACAATGATGAGCAATCATCAGCA
Organism: Platanus orientalis; assembly: GCA_025762735.1. Lineage (NCBI taxonomy): Eukaryota > Viridiplantae > Streptophyta > Magnoliopsida > Proteales > Platanaceae > Platanus > Platanus orientalis. The sequence continues at coordinate 11,516,394 of JAOXJP010000003.1, read as the reverse complement.
CTGAATTAGTTCCAAGTGTATCTTCAAAGAAAGCTATTCACTAAGCTGTCCAAAAATATTCCTCCTGGAATAGCAATTTTAGAATAGAGTTATACCAATGGCAGCAAGTAACAGGTCTTCACAAATCTTTCTAATACAACCAGAACCCCTTGGTACTGATGACTCTGTTTGCAACTATAAGGACTTGAAATCTTCAGTATACCTGTCACTTAAAGCTCCACAATTATGAAGGAGAACTTCCAGCAATCTCCACATCAAGATTCATGAGCTGTGAAGAATAAGGCCGATGATTCATGAATAGAGATTGAACCACATTATCGTAGTTGTCAAACAGAACCAATTCCCTCTTCGTAGTCAAGTGCTGGAGCTATTATCAAGTCCTGAAAATTGAATCCAAATCTTGGAGTGGAATGCAGATCCAAGGCAGCCATTAACAGAACATCATGAAGCTATCATGCTGCCATCAATTTCCTTGTGCTGCTGTCCATCACATTCCAGAAACTCCAATGGAGTTGAGTCACAAACTAAGAGGATTCTACTGTCTACTTGCTGAGATTTCAATAGAATATAGGCTGACCTGATGTTTGCTTGCTGTTGTCTAATTGCTCTGTCTGTGCATACTTCAATGGACAAGATGCTTAAGATCCAATGGCTCCAGTTCTTAGTCAATCAGCACAAGCTAAAACCTCTTCCAATCAGCCGTTGCAATTAGTGCAGACCTGAGAATTCCCTTCAAAATAAAACCTGTTGCAGGCCTTCAAAATCTGCTGTCACAGCTATCTCAAACAATTTCACTACACTGCTTTAATAGAACAGCCAACAACTAGGATTCTTCACTCTTGCTCCTAAACAGAAACTTCAGTAGGAGAGGAGTCCTAATGAATGAGGATTCTTTGCTGCTGCTGCTGCCAGATCTTAGATCCTCATGTAACAAGGCTTCATTAAGCACCATTAAAGGAATCCTAGTAGCACTAGGGATGTCCACCAATAGCAGTTTGGATAGATCGCCTACATCATCAGATTCATATTGTTCAAGGGTTGCGGATTCCATCGAATTCATCAACACAGGAGAAACTGCTCAGCGAGTCAGCAGTGTGATGAAATGCATACATAGAGACTTGACGATTTACCTACAGGTGGGGGGTATGGTAGTTCATTGGAATCAACAGCACTTCAGATTGGGTCTACAAACTCTTCAGGGCCAAAGGGGGGTGTGATGTTAACGGAAGAAAATGGGGTATGCGATGGGGGGGAGCGACCATTGCCTAACTCTATTTATGATGGTGGGGCTTTTCTGATGGATGCTGCTCGATCTTTTCATGATCCCTTACATTGACAAGGGGATGGTCATAGCTGTGACAGTACAGAGTTTCGTCCAAAGACACATATTCATCAAACCTATAAAGCGTCACTCAAAGGTAAGGAAATGCAACCGGGGTGGGTGGTACTGGGAAAGCAAAAAAAGCTGCATCCTAACATGCCTGGTGGTGAGGGGAGATTGACTGCATCAAATCCCGAATCCTTCCTTATGCAACTGAGAGGAAGCTTCACAAATGGAAATGGGTGACGAATCTAATATGAGCAATCTTGATAAGCAGTTGGTAATCAGAGAACTCTCTAGTAAACAAGATGAGAGTGATATGTTGTCTGTGGTCCCTCTGGCGGTTGGAGATGGGGTAATAAATGGGATTGGAACTAAGTTAAATGATTCTGAGGATGATATACTATGTTCTACTCCTATGAATGGTGGCGAGACTATAGAGAATTTATTACTGAAAGGTGTGCAAGAGAGGGATGAGGGTCATATTTCGGAGTGGGTGATGCATAAGGCTAAGGAATTTGGAACTTTTCTGGGCTTATCATATGATGCTCTGGAGGCAAAACTATTTAAGTCCATTGAATATCGTAAGTTGAGGAATGACAAAGTGATTGGATCTAATTCAGTGGGGGGAAAGTGATTAATAAATGAACCGAAGAAATTGGAGAGCAGTGTAAACTATGATCGGAAAATTAGATATTCTAAGGAGGTTGGAGAGAGGAGGGGAAAAGGGATTCTATTCAAGTAATTTTATGGAGCCAAAAATTATATCTTGGAATGTTAGAGGATTAGGCAATAGAGACAAAAGGATTGCAATTGGCAAAAGTTTATTGGGGATTAGCCTGGATATCCTGGTTGTGCAGGAAACAAAACAATATGACATGACTGATCTAATTGTGAAGGATATTTGGGGAAAGCAATCCAAGTATTGGGTGGTATTACCTTCTCAGGGTGCATCGGGTGGAATACTCTTAATATGGAATGATGATAGAGTTGAGGTGATTGGACAAGAAGTGGGAGCATTTTCAATATCAATTCATTGTAAGATGGTAGATAGTACAAAGGAGTGGGTTTTTCAGGTGTATATGGTCTGGTCTTATCTTGGGAGGTTGATGATTTTCTCATGGAATTAAACAATGTAAATGCTCGTTGGGGACTCTCGTGGCGTTTTGGTGGGGATTTTAATTTAGTTCATTTTTTTCCATGAACGAAAAGGTGATGGTTTGCCAGATGATAAGATGAACAAATTTGGGGAATTCATTAATTGGTGGAAGTTAATAGATGGCCCACTGAAGGGGGCGAAGTATACATGGTCCAATTTTAGGGATAACCCATCTTTGAGTCGACTGTACAGATTTGTCTTTTGTAGTGATTGGGAGGATCTATTCCCAGGAAGAATACAAGTTTCACTCCCTAGGGCAGTTTCGGATCATTGCCCGATATTTTTAGATGGGGGGAGATGGAGGGGTGGACCCTATCTGTTTAAATTTGAGGAAGCTTGGTTTATGGAACCGGAATTCATGGAATTAGTGAAAGATGTATGGAGTCAATCATCTTTTTAGGAAACACTAGTAGGATTCTTGCACTTAAGATGAAAATTTTGAAATTCTGCTTAAAAGCTTGGAACAAAATGTTGATCGGGAGTTTTAAGGTGGATAGGAATAGATGTTCAACGGAAATTGTTAAGTTGGACCAAATAGAAGAAGTGCAAAATTTGTCCTCAGAAGAGAGAGTAAGTAGAGAGGCCTTCAGAAAGGAATTTCAAATTATAGCTGTGAAGGAGGAGATCTACTGGAAACAAAGATCTAGGATTAGATGGTTAAAAGAAGGAGATTGTAATACCAAGTTTTTTCATAAAGTGGCATCCCAACATAAAAAGGATAATGAAATTCATGGCCTATGGATAGATGGGGCTTGGGTTCAATCTAAAGAGGGTACTAGGAAGGGAGCGGAGGAATATTTTATAAATCTTTTAAAGGAAATTTCACCAGTTAGACCGGTATTGGATGGTATAGAATTTGATAGCATTTTTGAGTTAGAAAAGGATTGGATTGAGAGGCTGTTTTTGGAAGAGGAAGTACATAACTCAATTATGGGAATGAAAGGTGATAAAGTGTCTGGCCCAGATGAGTTTATAATCTCTTTCTTTCAAAAGTGTTGGGATATTGTAAAAATTGATCTGTTGAAAGTTTTGGATGAATTTTATATTTCGGAGGAATTTTATAAACATCTAAATAATACATTCATTACTCTTATCCCCAAAAAGAAAAATGCATCGGAATTGAGCGATTTTCGACCTATTAGCCTTTTGAGCAGTGTATATAAGATCATTTCTAAATTATTGGTAGGCGGTTGAAGGTGGTATTAAAAAAAATAATTTCACCACCACAAGGAGCCTTTTATTAAGGGTAGGCAAATCTTAGATGGGGTTTTAATTGCAAATGAATGTATTGAAGATAGGAGATTGTCGGGTAAGTGTGGGGTTTTATGAAAATTGGATCTAGAAAAGGCGTATGATCACGTCAATTGAAAGTTCTTAGACTATATCTTGATTAGAATGGGGTTTGGATCCAAGTGGAGGAATTGGATCTCTTTTTGTGTAAGATCATCATCATTCTCAATTCTAATTAATGGGTGCCCAGCAGGATTTTTTGGTGCTTCAAGGGGCTTGAGACAAGGTGACCCTTTATCCCAATTTTCATTCATTATGGTTTTAGAAGTATTTAAGTAGAATGATCAAAAGAGCGGAGATGGACTTTATATCAGGTTTTAAGGTGGGAAGAGGAGAAGGGGTAAATATTTTTCATCTTCAGTTTGCTAATGATACGATGATCTTTTGCGATGGGGATATAAGACATTTGGGGTATCTGAAATGCATACTTAGATGTTTTGAGGTTGTCTCAAGTTTGAAGATCAATTTGGAAAAGAGAGATATTTCAAGTAGGTGAGGATTATGATATTGCGAGTTTGACATGGATTTTGGGATGTAAAATTGGTCATCTTCTGTCCACATATTTAGGTCTCCCTTTGGGAACAAACTACAAATTAAAAGTTATATGGGAGCCTGTAATGGAAAGAATCATGGCAAGATTGGAGGTGTGGAAAGTGCCGCTCTTATCTAAGGGGGGTAGATTGACTTTGATAAATGCAACTTTGGCTGCTATGCCCAGTTATTTCTTATCTTTGTTTACTATTCCGGTGTCAATTGCAAATAGGATGGAGGCTATGTTTAAAAGGATTATATGGGATGATGACCTAGAACATTGTAGATATAATTTGGCGGATTGAAATTCTTATTGTAGGCCAATGAGGGATGGGGGTCTTGGTATCAGGAAATTCGTACTCACAATAAGGTATTACTTTTGAAGTGGTTATGAAGATTTGGGATAGAGCGAGATAGCTTATGGCGTAGGGTGATTGTGGCTAGATTTGGGGAGAAATCTTGTTGGGAAGTCAAGTTGACTAGAGAGAGGCATGGTCGTGGGATTTGGAAATCTATTATGGCAGGTAAGGAGGACTTTTGGAAGTGTATTAAATTCAAGCTTGGATCGGGTGAGAATATCAATTTTTGGAAGGATTTGTGGGTGGGGAAGAGCCCATTGAGGGAGGTATATTCAAATATTTATCGATTGGCTTCAGATCCACAAGCATTGGTGGTAAACTGCTTTGATTTCAATAGAAATTGTTGGGATCCTAGATTAAGAAGAGATCCCAATGATTGGGAGGTGGGGGAGCTGATTAGTTTATTGGGGTCCCTTGGTGATATTCATCCTTCTCCTAACAGAGAAGATGGGTGGTGTTGGAAGCTTAATCATAAAGGTGCATTTACCACTAGATCCTTTTATGAGAAGTTATCTGATTACCCTCGGCTGTTGATTCCCCATAAAGTCATTTGGAACCCAGACATTCCATCTCAAGTGTCATTTTTCATGTGGAATAGCTTTCTGGATAAAATTCTAACTCTTAATCATCTAAAAAATAGAGGTTGGTACT
>JAOXJP010000003.1:11475822-11489380 GCA_025762735.1 Platanus orientalis | reverse complement strand
TCTTCATCGATGCTTCGATGCCATTCCCAGCCAAACCCATCTCAGTCTCAGCGGCCATCTCCTCCTCTCTGAACTTGCTATAAATATCACTCTTGTAGAACTTTCTAGTTCTAAGCACCAGAATAAACGAGATCAGAGACCCAACCAATGTCACGCCTGTAATTATAAGAAACGAAAGCTTGTAACACTCCACCCCGGTGCAATCCAAGTCCTCACCCACCGCCCTAGTGCGACCCATGGCTGCCATTTGCCTACTAGCCTCTTTGTCATAGAGATGCCCCACCACCCTCACGTTGAGTACATACAACCCCACTGGGCTAGCCACTGTACCGAAGTTGTACAAGGTAGAGTAGTATTTGAGCCCAAATATCTCAGATATGATGGCGTATAGCAACGGCCACTGTGCCCCGAAACAGAACCCGATGATCACTGACGCAACGTAGAGTGAGCCGGGGACACCAAAGGCAATGAGAAGGTGGCCAACGCAGGAGAGGAGATGGACCAGGGTAAGCATGAGGGGCCGTGGAAACTTGTATTTCCTCAGAAAGATTTCAGAGGAGAAGCCCGAGACCACTCGTCCCAGATAGTTCCATATGCTCACCAACGATACAAAGGTGCTGATGCTACGAGCAGGGTACCCCAAAGATAAGCCTATCTGTCCTAGGTTGTCAATTGCCGTTAATGTCCCACCCACACCACAAAGTATCGCAATAAAAAGAATCAACATGTCTAGGCTCACAAGGGCCTGCAATATTGTGTAGTCTTCACCTCTCTCCGGTGCCTTGAACATACCAGTCAGGCAAGGAACGAGTTTTTGTGAATCCTGTAAGCCGGACAATGAACTTGGTACCGAGGCAGTTGACGGTGGCGGTTGTGATTCATTTTCAACTGTTACTTTGAACTGGGAAGTATCGTTTAGTGCTCGTCTCTTGCTTTTCCAGAGATCAATCTCTTCCCTCATGACAACAGCGAATGGGAGAAAGAGCAAGATAAGAACAGCTGCAGCGCTTCCACCGTACTCAGCCTGAGTGAAGTTGACCCTTTTCTCTACAATGATTATAACCATTAGAAACCCAGCAAGGGCGAGCGAGACATATAGGAAATTGTAGAACACCTTCAGCTCGTTCACCTGTCGAACAACCTTCATGATCCTGATAGTTCGAACGAACGAGAAAGATATAACAGCGGGAAGCCAAGCGATGAGTAGAATGAGGGACTTAGAATCATCTCCATAGAAGGCATGATAGAGCTGCGTGATAATGGCGCCACTGAGACCAACAAATCCCTTTAAGAGACCCAACATGACGCCTCGGCTTTCAGGGAAGTTCTTAACGCAGGTGACGAGGGCGCCGGTGTTGGCGAAAGACTGCGAATTAGCACCGATGCATATGTAGGCACACATGTGCCATAGTTGGGGTCGGGCAATATGGCCAGTCACGGCTAGCCATATCATGAAGTAGCCGGTGAAGTTCATTATACCGCCAATGACTAGGCCCACCCACGGTGGTGTTACCTCGTTGACGAGGCCGGCGAGGATGCCGACGTTGGAACCCATGTCCTTAAAGAAGCTCAACAAGTTGAGGGTGGTTTGATCGTAGCCCATTGATGACTTGATGTCGTTGGAGTAGAGGCCAAACATGTAAGTTGCACCAGCCACTGACATGATCAGGAAGGATGCGCTCACCATGAACCATCGGCCCAAGAGGGCATGCCCCGTGAGGACTTTTAACTCTCTCCACCCAACACCAGCACCGCTACCTCCCAAATCAGCCATGGCCATCTCTGTCACTCACTAACACAACCAAGTTTGAGTTCAATTGATCAGTATATATATAAGAACGCTAGCTTATTAATTGACTTGATGGGGCTTCTGACAAGTTTCTTACAAAAAGATTTTAGGAAAGGGGTTAATTAAAGCAAACATAGGAGATGGAGACTTATTTACTAAAAAAATGACTGATGTTTAGCAGATTTTGGGGTCACACGGTGAGTGGAGAGACGGCTTGTACCTGCAGAGATGAGATGCTGCAACCACTAGAGCAAAGGGGCATTTGCTGAAAACTAATAAAAAAAATCCTCTCTAACAAGAGCAAGATGCATATTAAGGGCTTTCTCATGTAACTACTTTAAAATGAACTCCTTTCAGTGGTTAAACTGAGGCTTAAATTCCATTTGTTGCCCTTGAATATCTCAACAAATTGGAAACTTAATTTGAGTGCTTGTGTGTGTTTCATTTCGATTTGATTTCGTTATAAATGTGATCCTCTGTTCCCATTATTGGGCCGGGATCGATGTAGGGAGGGAGTGGGGTGTGTTTATATAATAAGTCTGCTGCAAATCAAAAGGCTCCGTCAATTTACCAGGAAAAAAAAATCCTCGCGCTTGTACTTTTTGTATTCTTTTGCAATAAAATAATCGGATTATTAAATAATCAAGATGGACGATCGATGTTCAACTATACAAATATAACTATTAAATATTCCATGTTATATATATAGCTTTAGGATACTTTCCCCTAGTAAGCAGGAACCGGAACGTGTGGACAATGTTGAGGATGGAGCCTGATTAATTAATGGGAGTACTGTTGACTAATGAGGAATAAGGAAAGGAGAAAAGGAGACCTATGTAGATTTCATTTGTGTGTATGATTTGCATCTTGTTTTCTTGTCTTACCTAACAGACAATTGGTTCTTACCATCCTCAATGACAATGGTATTGTATATTTGGTAGGTGAGGTTATGGGCTTCTTGGCATTTAGAATGACCTAACCCACACTCACAACCGCTTGAAATTAAAGTTTGGTTGATATTAGACCACAGAAAAGAGAAAAAAAAATAAAAAAAAAAAAGCAAATGTTCTACTTCCAAATTGTCTACTCCCTATGTTTCCAGAAACAAAGGCTGGGGGTGGTACCATTAATGGAAAGGATGTTCTATCCAGGTTTTGGTGTTTAGGATGGTGTCCAGGACACCAGAAAACGTCATATGGAATAAAATGCATATTCTATTCTCCAAAAATGCATCACCCACCCATTTTATTTCATATGATGACGTCCCTTGGTGTCCTGGACACCAAATCCTGGACAGAACATCCTTTCCCTAGGGCTAAAACCATAAAAACGATTGTCAAAAAAATAAAAAAAATCATATACTAGGCTTTGTGTCTGGGAACATGGGAAAGTTGACAATTTGGGAGTAGAACATTTGACCCCAGAAAAAGAGGGGGGTGATACTGCAGGGTTAGTTTGGACCTGCCAAAAAACCATCATCGAAAAAACTGCAGACCCAAATTTTAACCGGGTCAGAAATTTGGATCATCCAACTTATTTTCGGATAAAAAGAGCAGTATGATCTGAGCCATTCAGGTGGTACCTAAATGTTAGATTTATTAGGCCTTCCTAATCTTTGAAATTATAGCAGTACTCATAAGTAGGATTGTGAACATTAAATTAAAGACTTGTACTAACCAGCTATTGTTTAAATTGATCATAGTATCATACAAATAATTGCGGTTAATCAAATGGACTGTAGATTGTCATTCAGCTACTGGACCTTAGCTTCTAAAATCTCTTTTAGATTGGATCTATTCCCCTAGAAGTAAGCCCTTGTACCCATATGCTTACATGCACTGATTAGGATCTTATATTAGTATTCAGTAGCCATTATTAGTTTATAATCCGATGATGTTAATAATGCAATAAATTTAACCCTATAATTTGAATCCATGAGAATATTGACGCAGGCCATATACTTATTTTGACCATAAACATGAATGAAAGTGATCGGATGGTCACTGTCATTCAATCAGACCCTACTTCCCCACCATTAAGCCGTCCATATCATACAGTAGACTCCCACTTAATACTCCCTGTTTTTTTCTTCTTTTGAACTGGCCATTGGGACTGGACTCACTTGATAGTCCTATATATACATCAACAGATCGAACCCATACAAGATGGGAAGCAGGCACTGTAAATTTTCGATACAGGGAATTTGATCCCTAAACTTCACTATGATGCCGTATCCACCCCAGCACTGGGGCATTGGCCACTTACTACTCTCTTTGAGGTCAGTTTCCAACGGGTTAACGGTGGGGGCTTTGGTGTTCCAGTTTTAATTTTCGGAAAGCAGGCAGGGATCCTATGTAACAAGGGTGGATGCAATGGTATACAAGTTGTAGGCGTGCTTATTGATTTAGAATGTTTAAATGGTAGGCCAGCTGATACCGTCTTGATGTTTTTATTTGATCAACACAATATAGATTCTTCGTTTTGATAGTTATGATCATCCGTTGATTGATTCCATGACGTGGCATTGCACCAATATCCCTCATCAATGGGTATAGATACAATTAGAAAGAATAGTACTTAGATCAGATGCTTGCCATCAACCAATCAGGTTGACTTTTGACCTATGAACGTGCTCTCTGGGCTGGGACCAATTTCTTGTGTCCTGTACGGATAGCCATTTTCCTGTAGAAACCCTTTTTTTAGATTTGTGAGCAAGTGCCAAACACATTTTCTTGGGGCTTAAAACAAAGTGACAAATTGAAACAGTATCTCCACAACAAAATAAATAAATAAATAAGGACAAATTTTCTTGAAAACTACTACGTGATAACCCAAATATCATCCGACGCTTTTTCTATTTTTTAATATAGAAATATCATCCAACTCATAATCCTACTTATGAATCACTTACTTTTAATGATCTACGAAGGTTTGTAATCTACGAAGGTCTTCTATTCAATGTTTACATTTGTGACATCTAGGATCGCTACAGGATCCAATATATTGGAAATTTCTAGTAGATGTAGATAAGTATTAGAATCATATGAAGGTCCTTACATGCCTTGAGCTGAAAGTTCAACCATGATTTGTCTTGACATCATATCATACATCATATTTGGAACCAACTAACAAAGGGCATCCTGATTCACTATGTTAAACCTTTGGGATCTGGTTTTCAACTGAGTATATACACTTTGGACATATCCAAGTATTTTACCATGTCAATTTTCTTACAAACTTCACTCAGTTCCGATGACTTACTTAAGTCATGCACTACCCTCATTACAACAAAAATGATATTTTATAACGTACTTTAGGCAATGTTTTGAGAGAACATTGTATAAGGTATAATATTATATAGTGTACTCCTAAAAAAATCTCTATTAATTTGGGTATAATATTATATAGTGTTTTTAAAACTCTTTAGAAACAAATATAGACAACGCTTTTAAAAAACATTGCATACAAATGTTTATACAAGGTTTTTGAAACATTATCATAAATATTTCCAAAAAAAACAACATAAACAGCATTTTCAAAACGTTATATATACTCCAGCGCATATATGTTATAGACAGCGTTTTTGAAAAGCCATCTAATATACTTACGTTTGTAAACCGCACTATAAGATGAAATATATTTTCCCCTCCCAAACCCCTTTTTTCTTTTCCACACGCTCTCTCTCCCGCGCTTCTCTTTGTTTCGCCAGGGAATTTGGATCACACAGTTAGGGATTCCGATCCCTTCGCCTTTATATCTCTCGCTCGGTTTCTTCAGATTCTAATCGCCTCTTGGCAGTTTATAAAACACGGTTAGGGTTTTGTTTAGTTCTCTTTTATCTATTTTTTGCTTAAATTTTTTTACTTTTGAGTTTGAACGTGGTTTGGGTTTTAATTTTTGAATTTTTTTATTTTTGATTTTTGATTTTTGATCTTTTATCTGTTCTTGATGGAGGCAGAAATCATCTGGTGCGATTGAGACATCAGATTGGCCAAAGGAATCATGACGAAGAGCTTTTTTGTTCGTGGCAAAATTTTCTAATTGAAAATTCTGAAGATTCTGTTTAGGTTTTATTTATTTTTATGATCAGGTAGGATGAAATTTTCAAAATATCTCCCAGTTTTGTGAAATCCAATTCGTCATCTAATGGGGATGCCATTTAATATATTTGTGGAATATGCTGGGGGGCTAATGTTGGTACTCCTACAAACAAACGTTTTTTTCTTTTTTTTGGCTCAAGTTGATACCCTTTCTTTGAGTATATCAAATTGCTCACGAGAACCAGAGACTCTCTCAATGTTGTTAATGTCCTAAGCAATACTAATTTATGCCCTTGCGGGGCTTGGGTGATCTTGATTTCTGTTATGCATGCTTGGGCTCTTTTAGTTTTCAAAGAGGTGTTTCGTTCTTGGAGGGATGCAAAGCAGCAGGCGGACCTTTTAGCTTCCTTTTGTAGCACTTGTAATGCTATCTTATTCTGTCCATTTTCTCATGCACTTCTAACTTCTAGATCTTGTATTGAAGGATGCAAGCCAATGTGTATACTATGGCTTGCTTTTTTTTAATTGGATTTGTAATATTTCTTTTTTAATACAGCTAGTTGGGCTTTTACCTGACTCCATATTTAACCCGTATAAATGTAAGCCTAATAGCCACTCTATTTCTGTGCTTTTACTATCTTATTAGGATTCGCATGTTTTTTTGGGGGGATTGGTAGTTTACTCCCTTGGCCATATTCATGGTCATTGGTTCTTATGATTGGAGTTATGTAAGATATTTTATCTGAATATTTGGTGGATCATAGTGTAGGTGAACTGGCCGGATTACTTTATTTTTTTTTTTTTAAACCTATTCTAGGTGGCATAAACTCATTCAAAAGCCTTTTGAGGAGGGTGGTGAGTGGGGATTAAAGCGAGTCAAGTCCATTCTAAGGCCAATCATGTTGTGAAGAATGAAGTTGAGCACAGACAGAGGGCAGGTGAGCAAGCTGGCAACTTTATGTTATTTGTTCTCTTCTTTATTTTTCTCATTTTTTTTGTTTCTTTTCTTTTGTTTGTTGTGGGCCAATACCGGTTCTCCCTTCAGCTGATGTTCAGGTGATTTATTGTGAACTCACAGCTGCTGAGAAGGACTTATATGAAGCTCTATTTAAAAGATCGAAGGTACCTTCTGTGTTAAATGATTCGTATTTATTTATTTATTTTTATTTTAGGTTGTTGTTTTGCTACACAATGTTGGTTATCTTTCAGGTCAAGTTTAACCAATCTGTTGAGCAATGATGGGTTCTTCACAATTATGCTTCCATTTTGGAGTTACTTTTACGTCTTCTCCAATGTTGTGATCATCCATTTCTTGTGATGAGGTTTGCTTCAGACTGGATCATACCCTCAGGTTAATAATGTTCTGATTTGATGCCTTTGTTATGGAACTTTTATGCTTACAAAGCTTTATGATGTTGATTAGGGGGTGTTAATTCTCACTTTATTTTGGTAGGTTGATAAATTTCTTTAGAATAAGGAAGGAAAAATGTTACAACAGCTATATGTCACGGACTTACCACTAACTCAAAACCGTGGCACTCGTGCTACAACCCCGTGTGTAGATGAGTCAACCTAGCTTCTCTCACACTTAGAATGCTAAGAAAGCAAAGAACACGAGAATCTGGAAGAAATCTGTATTTAAAAGCTTCAAGATTACTGTTGTTTGGGATGCCTCCCACATGAGGGTCCCTCCCCCTTAGGAATCTTCTATAATCTCTAAAATGCCTTACACTCCTTTTTTCCTAGACTTCTCTAGAAGTTCCTCATACTAGTACCACCCAGCTCTATTTCTTTGATTTATTTGTTGTACTTTTATCGTGGTTGTGATTAGTATGCATTTTGTTGCTTAATGCATATTCCATATTCAAAAAATGTACCACCCACCCATTTTCTTTTATATGACATCCATTGGACATCATATGTTTTTTTTTTTTAAGATATACTTTAGACAATGTTTTAAAAATGCTGTCTATAGTGTTTGGTTTTTTTCCTTTTTTTTCTTTTTTTTTTTAATAATTTAGACATATGTTAGACTGTGTTTTCAAAACACTATCTATAGTACTTTAGACAGCATTTTTAAACATTGTCTAAAGTATGACACTATAGATAGTGTTTTAAAAATGTTGTCTAAAGGTTTCGACTTTTGTCGACGCACCTCAAAACAACATTTAAAAAATGTTGTCTATAGTTATAGACAGCATTTAAAGTAAAAAAGCATTTTTTTGTTATAGTGCCTAGACCTACCACTTTAATGCAACTCACAACATGTCTAATCATGTTCACAAAACATATGCAGGTTTCAAAGCTTTCAGAACATATGTAGGTTTCAGTTGTTCAAAGCAAAGAAATCTTCTTCTACTATATGTAGAATCTTCACAAAAGCGTATTAGTTGCAAACTGTTATAAAATAGTACATTCGCAAATTGTACTTTCATCATGAAGGCATCTTCATCGTGAAGGATTTTCATTCACGAAATGCATTTTCATCGCAAATACAGACTTCATCACGAATAGGGTTTAAACGCAATCTTAATCGCGAAGCTCTTCTTTCACAATGAGATCATATCGCGATATATTATCCTATAACGAAAACTACCAATTCAGGATTTTCTTTGCGAGAGTGCTCTAATCGCGATACTTCCTCCTTTGTAAGTTCGCATTCACGAAATGATTTTCATTTGTGAGTCATAATCCCTATTCCAAAACTTTAATTTTCTGGCAATTTCATCACAGAAGTAAACATATTCTCAAATTATTGGATCCTGTAGCAATCTTAAATGTCACATCACCTACAAAAGCTACCAAGTTTAGTAAACTCAAACACATAATAGGTGGATTTTAAAGACTTTAAGTTGTAACTATGTCATTGGTCTTCCCATCCTCAGGTTGCCAACATACCCCTTTTCTAGGGGAATCAAGATAGATGTAGTTCCACCAAACAAATCTGAGGCATGGAGGTGTCGTTATCACGTTTCTTGAGGATAGTTGAGGCCTCTCACTTTATGTGCAAAGGACTGTGAACCAAGCTAACCCAAGATATAACCAAGCTCAAACCATATCATGTTTCTCAACAAGGTGCCCTCCCTAGGGAGACCATGATACCTACCATACAACTTATTACTCGTAGTGGTTGGGTACACCCAAAATAAACAACAAAACTTATCTGAATTTTATGAAAATTTTGGCAAAGTTTTCCCTTAGGAAGATGAACCTCATACTTCAAAACCAAGTCAAGAAGACAAGGTTAGCACATCCATCATAGTGTCTATTCTCTATAAAACCAATAATACTATGGAGTATTTAAGCTCAAAGATTCAAGCATCTCCCATCTAAGAGGGCGGCGAATCCAAGTGGTAAATGGACTCTCGGTCTAGGGAGAAGAAAAAGAAAGAGAGAGATATGTATGGTCACCATTTAGGCAGACCTATGGCCCATGGCCATTTCCTTCTCTTCTTTTTTTATCCTCCTTCCTTCCCTTCTCTGGCTCCATTTTCTCTTTTTCTTTCCTTGCTCTCACGAAGTGGTTTTAACCCATCTATTTTGGGCTCTATAATGAGTTTCTAACCACTCCTTTACATGTCCACAATCTGATGGACATTAATCACCTAATTCCATCCAGAAGGCCCTTTCTAAGGTGATTAGACAGGCCTGTACAGACTAGCTTGCACTATAAGTTTCATCCTAAGTCAACTGAACCCTATCGCGGAGAAGTCCAGTCCTATCGTGAGCCAACTCTTTGTGTTGCCAAGGCATGATGGGCTACCTCATCGCAATGGAGCTTTTATTACAATGGCTATCTCATCGTAGTGCACATTCTATCATGATGCATCTTCTTCATGATGCACCATCATCACGATTCACTTAGCTCTTGATGCATCATTGCGATACACCATGCTCGTGATCTAGGTTCTTCGCGATGCATCTTGGTTTTCTTATGATTCTCTTGATCGCGATACACCATCATCACGGTCCATCTCCTTCACAGTACACTCATGGTAGAGGTCCATCTTCCTCGTGATACACCTCCACCGCGATGCACTGATCCTCGCGGTTCATTTTCTCCATGATATACTTTGGTTTGCTCACAATTCATCTTCTCTGTGATCAACCCAAGGTCTTATCTGGACCTTTGAAAAGGAATATTGCAACCCCTAAAGCAACTCTGCAACAATGCGCATGTGCAAAGTTTAAAGTGCGTCTTAAACACCTTTACACCCAAGCCCTCACCTACACCCGTACCTAAGCTTGTGCCAATGCACGTGTGAGTGTGCGTAAAGTGTCATTCACCTTGCTACACTATACCAACCAACAACAAGAGAGAGTGTGGACTCTCAAAATACACAAGGTAAGGGAGAGTGATATCTTATATACTGCATTCAAAAGACCAAAATTTTCAATGTAGGACTATTCCTAAAAGAGCTTTTTGAAACATTTTGAAAACACATAAAAGAAAACATAAAATTTGGAAAGCCATTAAGAGCATTTAAAACCTTCCGGTTTCAACAACATTATGCCTTTTTAGTACTAATCTCGATAAATATATGCTAACACAATGGAACTACGATTTTTTTTCCCACCTCAGTTCAATAAGGCATAAGCAACTTCTGTTCAATGTGGAAAAAAATTGGGCTTGGAATCTTGCTTATACGAGATTAATATATGTGGTCGCTAAGATGGTAACCCAAAATGGGACCAAATCTCTTTATACAAAACCCTCTTTCCATATGACAAGTTTTAATATAATACTATCATGTGGCTAAAAAAATTAATTTTAGTTTGTATTTGTTTAGTTATAAAAATAAAATAACTACAAAGTTAATAATATGCACTAATGGTTTTTTCTCTATTCACCAATTCTTTGTTCACATTTCCCCCATCAATATATAAACTATCTATGGCTTGCATCTCACTTCATATTCTATTCTTGGATTCATGAATTTTCCCAAAAGTAGTCTTACTCTGTTTCTTCAACCTCCTTTTTATAAACTAGAGCTTCCACATGAAACAAAAGCCACCCATCCTTCTCTTTCATGTTGTTACCCATCACACAATTGTCACAATTCCTTCGCTAAACTGTTAAAAACCAAATGATTCATCCACATATTTTCAAACTTAAAAGGCTTTGGCCTAAACCCCAGTTGGGGAGTATTTAACACTACTGGCCAATGATCCAAAGCAAGCTAGGGAAAAGCTTCTTACTTGTAATGTGGGTACACGTCCTACTAGTCCCTAGATATAAGAAATCTATCTAGCTGGCTTAGGATTAGGCTCTCTTGGCCATTATTTCATGTGAATTTCCTATTCAATAGAGGGTTGTTCCACATTTCCCATCACCTTATGAACCCATTAAAGTCATGCATACTCCTTGTTATATGCAGGACTTTTTGGCACCAGAAAACAAAATGTAAGTGATTAAAGGAAAAATATGGAAATAGCAAATATTTTCACAAATTGGCAAAAGGTTAAAAAAAAAAAAAAAGATGAAATTTGATCTCTAGACTATTGGTTCAATGGTAAGAGATTGAGAACTTTGAGATGATTGTGGATGAAGCTACTCAATTTTTTTCAAAATTATATTCGAAGGAAAATGTAGAAAGGCCTACAATTAAAAATCTTTTCCCCATTTAGCTTTCTATTGCATCAAAGGAGTGTTGGAAAAAGCTTCTAAAGAGATAAAGAAGGTTATTTTTGCCATGGACATGGCCTAATCACCAAGAATAAATGGATTTTCTATGCACTTTTTTCAAAATTTGTTAGGATATTATAAAGGATGATCTCATGAAAGTATTTGTGAAGTTCTACGAAATGGGAAGATGTACTAAAGCAATGCAGTCTACCTTCATTGTCCTAATTTCATGAAAGAAAAAGGGGTGTAGGAGCTTGGGGATTACTGGCTAATTACTAATTAGCCTGATCAATAGTCTATATAAAATCATTTCTAAAGTTCTTTCAATCAGGTTGAGAAAGGTGTTTGGAGAGGTGATATTAAGCACCACTACAACTAAAAAGGCCTTTTACAGTGTTTAGAAAGGGAGGTTGACAACGTTTTTTAAACGTTGTTTCGATGTGCATCGTAAAAAGCCAGAACCTTTAGACAACATTTTCGAAACGCTGTTTATAGTACTTTAAACAATGTTTTAAAAACACTGGCTATAATAACGTATTTTAAACAGTGTTTTAGAAATATTGTCTAATGCATGTCTAAAAAGTAAAAATAAATAAATAAATTCTGTAGACTGTTTTTGCATTTTTTAAAACGGTATCTAAAGGTTAGGGGTAGCGCCAATAGGCAATAAAATGAGGGAAAGTCGATTAAGATGGTTTGGGCATGTGCAACGAAGACCAATGACTGCACCAGTGAGGCGAAGTGAGACAATACAAGTTGAAGGTGCTAGAAGGACTAGAGGAAGGCCAAAATTGACCTAGGTAGAGGTAGTAAAGAGGGACATGGCAGCTTGTAATTTAACGGCAGCTAAGGCTTTAAACAGAGCTTAATGGCAGAACAGGATTCATGTAGCCGACCCCAAATAGTTGGGATAAGGCCATTTGTTGTTGTTGTTGTTGCTGTAGAAAACTTGGTTAGCAAGTTTAGGATTTTAGTAAGTTTCCAATTTTTGTAAGTTTCTAATTGTTTAAGATCTTGTAGGGCCCAAAATATCTTGTTTATCAAACAAGTAAAATCCATTTTGTTAAGTATTTAATTTTAATAGGATTCTCATATTTTTTTGATAGAAAGTTTAGAAATTAATTTCCTAGATTGTAGGGATTTTATTTTATTTTATTTCATTGTAAGCTTATTTAAAGAGGCAGCCACATATGAATAAATTAATTAAAAATGAATATTTGAAAAAAAAAACACGTGTTGATGTGGATGGTATCCCAAGTTCTCTCAACCCCTCACATGTGATGAGCATTCTACTCTCTTTTTCCCTCTTCTTCTATTTATGATTACTAATTCTCCAATTAGTGTAGGAATGCTTTTCTTTTGGATCCTACATCAAATATGGTATCAAAGCTAGGGTTCAAATTAATTCTATTCTAGTTGTGAACCTTTCTTGAACAAAAGCCTTGTTCCTAAGCCTCCAATTCCAAAATTCATAGTGTTTGGATTTTCTTTGTTTTAGGGTTCTTTCAAAAGTGCTCCAAATTAATTTAGAACATATTTCAAGCTTCTAAATAATTTTAGGGCATACCCTAAAAAGTTGAAAAAAATAAATAAAAATAAAAATAATTGATAGAGGTTAAAACCAAGTTTTCTCTTCCATCTGGGAAACTCTTACGGGTTCTAATTATTGATCAAAGTGAAGAATAAACAAGTTTTTGAAGATTTGGGTATTCCCAAGGTGTGGCTGTAGCTATGTTCTCCTCTCCAAGGGTTGATGCCATCTCCTAGGCTCCCATCTTCTCTCCATGTGGGTTGTAGCACCCTAGTGCACTTGTGAGTATCCTCCTCACCCTCCCTCTTTTCTAAGGCATCTCTCTTATCTTCTTTTCTTTCTACTTTTCTCTTAATTTCTTATTCTCCTCTTTATTTATTTTCCTTTTTTTTTTTTTTTCTTCTTCTTCTTCTTCTTAAACCTCCATTAAAGCACCTTCAAATTTAGGAAATTCCATGATTTGACCCATCAATTCTTGTCAGAATTTAATGAAATTTTAACTGTAGAACCCTGACACACATCAGAAATAGCCATAAAAATTTCAGAATTTTCTGACACATCAGAGGGGCATT
>JAOXJP010000003.1:11450172-11467028 GCA_025762735.1 Platanus orientalis | reverse complement strand
CCCATATATGGGTCCCACATTAACTCCCTAAAAGACTCCTACAACAGTCAATTTCTGGGTTGTACAACCAACTTAGTCAATTTATGGGTTGTACAACCAGCTCACGTGGGCTCCAATTTGACTGTTTTTAACAATCTAAAATAAGAGGGAAACCATAGCTGCCATCCAACCCTTATTACACCTTTAAATACCGTCCAACCCTTATTACACCTTTAAATATTAAAAAAAAACCTTAAAACTATTTCTAATTGCAAATAAACCCTTGGCTCTCATAGCCTCATTACATCACCCTTTAGACACTAAATTCCTAACAAAATAACCCCTAAACAGAAAATTAAAAAGCTCATTACTAGATCAATCATGGAGGACTATCCATGGTCCTCTAGCTTTTTGGTCTATGCATCCGCATCAATCTCCCCAGGTCGGAAGAAGTTCAACCATGAACAACTTGTTACGGTGGAACCTTCAAACTCAAGGATGTAGGCTTCACTTTGAAGGTCTTCACATTGTGGAGGCAGCAACATTAAAGGCACCTTGGAAGAAGGCATAATATAAAAATCTTGTGGCCCACATTCCTCTTTGAGTGGCAACTTTGTCTCTTTTTTGTTTGTTCTTTTGTCTTCAACCTTGTCCTCAATTGGCTGGTCATCTTGAGAAGTAGAAAAGTCTTCAATTGGTTGGTCTTCTTGGAGTGAATCTTTCATAGCTTTAGGCCTTTCCACTTGTTCATGCTCCTTGAAATGATCTTCTTCTTTTAGTGTAGGTTCTTCTACAGTTGATGGCATCTTGACAATGGGTTGTTGAGGCTTAATAGAAATGTAATAACGAACTCTTCCAATGATGAAAGCCACCATGGATCTCTTTGGAATGAAGCTAGCTCTTCTTATTTTGATCTAAGGTTTCCCAAGTATGATTGCATTATCTTTTAAGGAACTAATTTTGCAATCAGTTGCATCCTTAAAGTTGTCACGATCAAAGTGAAGTACAAATCCTCCCTCCTTAGGCTAACAAAAGTCTAGATTTGCTTCTTGAAGAATCTTTTCAACCCACTCTTGAGAGATTAAATTGTCTTTAAATTGATCACTAATTTTTACCCTGAAGACTGTCCTAGAAGGAAGAGAAAAAGTGGTGATGATATCAACCATTCCCAGGACTCAACTAGATGGAACTAACTGAAAAAAACCGGAAACTTTGATACCAAACCTGATGCAGTACAATAGCCAAGTAGAGGGGTTGTTTTCCGCAGAGATTTTAGAAAAGAAGAAACAAGAAAGCAAGAGAAAAAAGAGAAGAAAGAAGAAGAAAATGAAAGAAAAACTCACCTCATGTGAGGGGTTGAGAGAGTACTTGGGATACCACACCCACTTCAACACACATGTGTTTTCTTTTTAAATATTCATCTTCAACTGTTTTCATTGATCTAACGTGGCATTTAAATAGGCATTACACGGAGAATAAAATATAATCAAATCTTAGATTCAAAATCTTCTAACAAAATAAACTTGTCAAATAATAAAAGACTTCTAAAAAAAATGAATCTTGATTGGCACAATATTTTGAGAGATGAGAAAGAGAGAAGAAAAGAAATAGAAGAGAGATATGGTATCTTTTCAGGTGGACAAGAAGAGAAGAGTAGAAGGAAGATGCGCGGGGGTGATAGGAGAGAAAAAGAGAGGGGAGTAAATGACTCTACCCTAAAGAGATTTATAGAGGCACAAGGTCACACATGCAAATCACATTTTTTTTAAATCAAAATTCACTCCCTTTATTCCATACGTTAAATTAAAGCCTTTAAATAGGCTTACAATGTTTATAAAAGATAAAAATTCTAACTCTAATAAAATCCCTAGATTCTAAGACTCCATATTAAAATAGATTCCTAAAACAAATCAACTACTAAAAAGATGAACTCTTTAGTTGTTAACTTCTTGCCTTGCTAACCAAGACAATTGAGTCCCATAAAAATCTTTAAAATTCGGAAACTCGAGGGGCTATCATTTTGGCATGTGGGCCCCCCAAAATATCTCTAAAGATCTCAAATAGTTGGAGACTTTAGAACTGTACGACTAGCTCACATTAGGTCCTACAAAATAAATAAATAAAACAATCATAAAAATCCTCAAAGAGTGGCTGTACGACCAACACCTTGTGGATCCCTTCTTTTGACTTTTCAAAAGTTCAAAATAAGCCAAAATATTGGCTAATTGTGTAGGCCAAAATCCCTAAAATTTTAACAATTTTTTGTCTTATTACATAACTCTTTAGATTTTAAATTACTGCAAAAAAATTCCAAAACTGAAAATTAAACTACGCCTTACTAAACTCAAAAATAAAATTACATATTTTAAAATCTTGTTCTTTTGTGATGTGGCACGTACATAAGCCGAAAAAAGTTGTCCGCATCATTCTCTCAAAGTGAGAAAATTTGCCTTCAAATTTAAAAGCGGTTCTACCTTGTGGTTGTCACGTACAATCTACTCTAGACTTCTCAAAATTGGAGTCATGAGGTGGAAGTCCAATAATAGATTCTTTTTCAAGCTATCCAATACAGTTGGCTTCTTCCTTTTTGCTTGTAATCTGATGAGAAACTTGTTTCTCCACGAAATAGGTTGCACCATTACTTTAGGAATTATTGGGCAGGAAGCTTTACTTGATGACTCTTCCTTCAAGGATTGGTTGGCCGAGAAGTACATTCGGGCCATATTATCTTGTTGCTCCCCCATAGAATTGATAGCATTGAGAATAGCATTCAGTTGAGCCGATATTGCTTCAAACTTATCATCTACTTTCTTGCTCAAGTTTTGAATATCTACCCTGAACCCCGCAAATTCATGTGTTTGGTCCTCAACCACGACATTCAAAGACGAGAGAGTTCTTTCTCTTGGGTTGGTCATGTAGAAAATCTTAGGATCCCAACTAGAATAGAACAAGTTGGTTCCCTAAGCTCTTATACCAATTTCAGAATCACCCCTAAAGCTATAAAAGATTCACCATAGAGCTTAGGGAACGAACATGTTCTATTTTAGTTGGGATCCTAAGAATTTTTGCATGGCCAACAAAAGGGAAAGATCTCTTACCTCTTTGAACGTTGTGGTGGATGCGCACACACATGAAGTTGTGGGGTTGAGGATAGATATTGTAAATTTAAGTAAGAAAGTGTTTGACAGGTTTGAAACAATTTTGACTTGGCTGAATGTTATTCCCAGTACTCTCAATCCTATGAGGGAGCAACAAGATAATATGGCCCGAACGTGTTTTTCGATAAACAAACCCTTGAAGGGAGAGTTCTCAAGTAAAACTTCTTGCCCAATAATTCCCAAAAGCTACCAAGAGAAAAGGCCAAGTTGATGGTGTAGCCTATTCCATAGAGGAACAAGCTTCCCATCAGATAGCGAGCGAAAAAGGCAAAGTCAACCATGTTGAACAGCTTGAAGAAGAAATCAATTCTTGGACCTCCATCTAATGTCTTTCCAATTTTGAGAAGTCCAAAACCGATTGCACGTGACAATCACAATGAATGACCACCCCAAGAGAATGATGCGTACAATTTTTTTCGGTTTGTGTATGTGCCACGTCACAAAAGAGCAAGATTTAGAAATATGTACTTTTATTTTTGAGTTTAGTTGGGAGTAGTTTAATTTTCTGGGATTTTTTTTTTTTTAGTAATTTAAAATCTAGAGAGTTATGTAACAAGGCAAAAGTTCGCTAAAATTTTAGGGATTTTGGCTTGCACGACCAGCCAATATTTTGGTTTCTTTTGAAAAGTCCAAAGAAGGGGCTCACAAGGTGTTGGTCGTACAGCCACTCTTTGGGGATTTTTGAGATTGTTTTATTTATTTTATTTATTTTTGAAATATTTTGAGAGGCTCACATGCCAAAACGACAGCCCCTAGAGTTTCCAGATTTTAGAGATTCTTGTATGATTCAATTGTCTTGGTTGGCAATGCAAGAAGTTGGCAACCAAGGAGTCCATCTTTTTCGTAGTTGGTTTATTTTAGGAATCTATTTTAATATAGAGTCCTAGAAATCTAGGAATTTTATTAGAGTTAGAATTCTTTTTGTTATAAGCATTGTAAACCTATTTAAAGGCCTTAATGTATGGAATAAAGGGAGTAAATTTTTATTATTTTTTTTTATGTGATTTGCATGTATGGCCATGGCCCCTATCTATCCCTCTAGGATAGTCATTGCTCTCTCTCTCTCTCCTATCACCCCCACGCCTCTCCCTTCTACTCTTCTCTTCTTTCTCTTCTCTTTTTTCCCTTCTTCACGTGAAGAGATTCTATATCTCTCTCCTATTTCTTTTCTTCTCTCTTTCTTATCTCATTCTATCTTCTAGATTTGTCCTACATCACTCTTTACTTGAGATTGTGAGAAAATCCCTAACCCACATTTGGTTAATCCCTAACCAAGCTTCAAATTAAGGCACAAGCTTGAAGGGAAAAGAGTTTCACTCGTTAGAGAAAAAAACCCAGAAAATTTTTTATTCCAATAGTCATTGCTCGATTACATGGTTTATCCATCGTTTTAAAGACCCAAAATTCAAATTAAAAAAGACACTTTCCTAAATAGCAACTAATAATAAAAGACCCTTACTAATAACTATTTAAAAGACTTCCTAAAACATAAAACAACTAACCCAAAACATGTGGCCCAAGTAGAGTACTCAACCAGCCTATATTTTGAGTCTAAACTATGCTGTCAACTTTGCCCAAAAACAAAAATACTTATTCCTTCTATTCCATGTCCTAATTCTAACAAGTTATAAAATATGAATTAAAACAATAAAACCACTAATAAGAACTCCCTAACAGCAAATTAAACTCCAATAAAACAGCAAAGGTACTCCTTCCATGTATCTCTTTAGGGCTGTCAATGAGTCGAACTAGCTCAGCTCAGCTTGGAGCTTGGCTTGTCACGAGCAGAGCTTGAGCCCTGTTTAAAGCTCAAAGAGCCGAGCTGAGCCTCCAAATGAGCTCATTTAGCTTAGTAAGCCTGAGCCGAGCTGCACCAAGCTCAGCTCGTTATATGTATATTTATATTTCAGCTCTTTATCCCTATTTTTATCGTATGCTATATAAAAATGAGGGCATAGTTGTTACTTCAGTTCTTTCTTTCTCTTCCTTCTCTATCCACTTCGTCCCCAAATCAAGCCCACGATCCCTTGATTCTCTCTCAACAAAAGCGGAGGTAACGAGCTGAAATCCTTCCATTTTTTAATCGGACCAAGCCAATCATTTGTCTTCCATTTTTTTGTCCGTGCACAAGGGATGAAATTTTTGCTGGGCAGATGCTTTATTTTGATTTTATTCTTATCAAATTAAGAATTGTTTCAGAAATCTAAATTTCATCCCAGGCTCTCGCCTTAGTAACAACCAGTAGCATCTCAGAGAAATCACCATTCAAAGCAGGCTAGAAAACCAGATTCTCATAGAAGTCATGTGAAAGATCATCGAAATTCTGAGATTTTCACTTATCTGACTACCTCAACCAAAACTGCACCGGCATTGTTGCACAATAGGTTGAAATTTCCATCAGTTTGGTTGAAGGTAAGCCCCCTTCAGCTGGGTACCAGAACAACAAGGTTTCTTCCACACCCATTTTCAAGGCTCTGTCTAACCTCTGCTCTTATATTTCAAACAATCCTCCAAGCTGAGTGAAGTGAAGTGAACAATAGGGTAATTCATGGCTAAGAGAGTCTCCCTAACAAAGACATTATCTGTCTACCCCAAATCTTTGCACTCATAACCAACCTCTCCAATCTAGATAAACAATGCACTTTTGAAACTCAAATAACTATTGTTACAGAAAAAAACTCAGCATATGTTTTGATAGAACCAAGGATAAAAAAGCAATATTCCATCATCAATGGGTTTCCTTGGCTCATTGTCAGATTGATGGTGCAGAATGGAAAAAATGGTTTTGGCAAATTTGCAGTTTGAATTTTTTTTTAAATCTCGATTTTTCTTTGGTTTGAGAAAGAAGAAGGATATGGGATTGCATGTCAATCTGAACCATGGGTTTTCGTATAAAAGCGTGGAGATTCAAATTAAAAAAAAAAAAAAAACATGGTGTGAAGGTTAAAGGTCTGTGATCCGTGCATGAGTAGCCTGAACAGAGTCTGACTAGTCTAAACATGGGGACATGAGCTCGACTTTTACTTTAAAAAAAAAAAACAAGGACTTTAATGAGCTGAGCTGAGCCTGAGCCGAGCTCACCATAAACGAGCCGAGCCTGAGCTTGACACCTCAGGCTCGTCACGAGCCTGAGCTTAATCCATGTGTGACGAGCCTGAGCTGAGCTGGGCAAAGCTCGGCTCAGCACGGCTCGTTGACACCCCTATGTCTCTTCATGTGTATTCATGCATGGACCCCACCAAGGCCATGTGTGGGACCCATTTAGATCCCATGTCCACATCAATCCCCCCTTGTTCGAAAAAACTCAACCTCGAGTTTTGTAGAGCAAAAAAATCAACAACATTGGGAAGCTCAAACCGTATAACCACATGTCAAATTTCCCACAATTAGATTATGATGTAACCCCGTTTTGTAGGTATCTAATATAAGAAAGACCTCATAGTAGACCTTTTTTGTCTTCTACTCGGGCTCATGAACTGGTAATGGACCCATCTCATAATACACATCATCATCCTTTGTCTTCATCTACTAGTTGAACATGAACTAGAACAGCAACATCACATGTATCATGTATCATCAATGGCTCGTCAATCACATTAGAAACATCAACACTGACTTGTTCAACAACTCCCGCAACAAGATCATCATCATCAACTTTAGACTCCTCTTCCACATCTCTGGCCTCTTCTTTAATGTCCTGGATTTCAACCTCGGACTTTTCTTCCACACTTTGCAATTCAGCATTTTGCACTACAACCTCAAGCTTGAAATCAACAACCTCTTCACTCTTCTGCTTTTCAAGTTGGTACTTGTAGAGAAAATTTTGAAACTTAGCATATAGAGGGGAGATGTCTCCGGTGTTCTTTGTATCTTGTTTGGGTTCACCAACAAGCTTTACTTGAAAGTTATAATATATTCCCCAATCACAAATCCGCAGAGTTTTAATGGTCTTATTAAAAGTACCTTTCATCCAACTATTTCTGAAGCGGACATTAGAGGCAATGTGAGACCCACACATGGCCTTGGTGGAGTCCACACAAGAAGACACAATGGAGGAACATTTTTGGGACACATGATGGAATCTTTTAGTGTTATTTTACTGTTTTACTTAACATTTTATGAGTTAATAAAGTTTAGGACCTAGATGGCATTTTAATTTTTGTTTTTGGGTATTTTTGTAACAAGGCATTATTGCCAATGGTATTTTAGTAATTTTAGAAAATTAACAAGTCAAAAGTGGGGCCTCTTAGAACGCCACCGAAATCCTCAAGAGAGACCTGCTTTTGGCAGTTTGAGTTTTTAGAAAGTGGAGGTTTTAGTGGTTTTGAGTGTAGGAAAGTCTTAGGTATCAAGTAAGCTAGTAGTTTAGGAGCTTCTTTGGTTTCTCACTATTATCTTGAGTTTGTGAGCCTATATATGGGCTGCATGTTTTTGTACTTGGTATGATGGAATTAATAAAAAAATTGATGGTTTCTTGTTCTCCATGAGTGGAACTCTTTCTCTTCTTCAAGTTTTTGGTGCCTAAACTTGAACCCATGGATTGTGATGTCCAAGGGCTTGTGAGGTAGGTGATTACCCACATATAAGTAATTCTATCTATCCTTATCTTCTTCCTTCTTCTTCTTCTTCTTTTTTCTTTTTTTATCATTCTCTACTGTTTCTGTAACCAGCCATTAAAATAACCCATAAGAGACTTCGATTCCTTAAAATAAACTCATCCTCTTATTGTGTTTTGGAACCTGAAGCCTGCTACTCCTCTTTCCCTCCATTCCCCACTGTTACCCCTTCAGAAAACCTTACTATTTCCTACTTCAAACCCTGCAGCTGACCTGATCCCTTGTAACTTTGAGTGGTCTTCAAGAAAATGGTTCCAAACCCATTAAATAACCCTGCTGAACTTTATCTTGGGAGATCTAGGTGTTTTCCACCCTGAAATCACGAAGTCATACAAAATACTACCTTGCAGCAGCTCCTGGATATTTGTTTCTTACAGTGGGATGATATTAATTGAAGAACGTCATGCTGCAGACCTGGAGAGTGTCCAATTATTGTGAGGACTCTTGTATTCTTAGTTTTCTTAAAATCTTCTGATCTGGGTAATAATACCAGTTGTGTTTTAAGTTTCTGATCTTCTGAGAAAAAAAAATCCTAAATTAATTCTTGGTTGATTTCCCAGATTATTTCTTAGGCTCATATCTTACGTCAGTCAAGAATTATATTGGAATCTGACTGTCCTCTTTCAACCCTTCAGATAATCCTTTGATATTTCTTATCACCTAAACTTAATCTTACTGTTCTGTGTTTTCCCACCCTACACTCCATTGTTCACTTTTTGTTTGACATGTGTCCTAAACCAGATTGGCCATCCACAGACTTACTACACCCTGCTGTTCTAAGTGCTGTGAACATCCCTGCTGTTTGTGCTTCAAACACACACAACCCCAGAACTTCTACTAATATACCTTGCTGATTTTACCCCTAAACAGAACTTGTTTAGACTCTTAACTTGCCCTGGTTTGACCTCTTTACCTGAACGTCTATAGACATTCCTGAAACCCACCTTTGTGGGCCTATACACCCGTGGGCAAAAGTCATTCATTGGTTGGTGCTGCATCAAATTCCTTCCTAGAACCACTGGATGACCCTTGTAAATGCTTTCAAACAAATAGCACTCAGCACTATCTATGTATTCTTCACAATCAAACTGGATAAAAAAGCAACTATCTTCATAACAACAAAATGACCCAGCTTCAGGATGTTGTGAAAGTCTCAGATAATCGAGGAGAAATGAAACTGTCTGTATATAGGTCACTGATTATGACTTCAACATTATTTCCATGAGGGAAGTGAAAAGTGGACTTAACTGTGAAACCTATTGGCATTACATCAGCTAGCTAAAGATTATCCACAACCCGGCTGAAATAGTAACTCTCCAATAACCGAAGACCCCAACTAGGTAGAGACTGGTTGTAAACTGTGGAGCGTCTTGGACAACAGGTTGGAGTATACTAAATACCAATTCTGGAGAGGTTCTGATCAGCAACACTATGAGAAACCCTAGGACAGCAAGCACTGATGTGTCGAGTATCAATTCAGTGGGACTTTTCACAATAACAAAGAAGTGTGGTAGAAGTATTCAAGCAGCAACAACAATGGCTTCAGATCAGCCCCAATTTCAGGGAATCAGGGTACTTGATTAAGTACTGTAGTAATATAGCAGCAGCCATGAACTCTGTATAGTTCAAAGGGCAGTAACACTGTGGTAGAGTACAGGACAGCAACCACTCGAATACCAAGTGTCAGGTCAGAGGTGCTCTTCAGCAGCAAACTAGAGTGGCACCTAAAACAGCAATCACTTGTGTATCTCTTCTTCCAAGCAGTAATACACACATAAAAGTCACCACTTTGCTGTAGTTGTCAGGTGGTATATCTAAAGAGAAAGTTCTCAGACTGCAACCAGTGCTCAAATAGCAAGGCTGAAGTTCGAATAAACTGGTTTTTTGATCAGCAGACAATGAATGAACATATCAAGCTCCGGAAACTATCAAACAGCAGTACAAAGTTTACTTTGGAAGCAAGCACACGAGCCCACAGTCGGTGTGCAATAGGGTTTAACAGATGTTATTAGAGCTTACTAAAGCTTCCACAGTCTACTATGGGAACATATATAAAGAGGGAAACTTTTGCTGGTCTTGAGGTATCAGGACAAAAGATTCTGAAAACAGCACTCTCTTCAATAACTCAGATGGCTATAAGAGACAGTAAGCTACACTCAAATAACACTGCAGAAGTTTCCACAAGAACTAATTCAGTATCATCTGGTCCTTCACTAGTGAATACACAATCTCAGCACCTAAAATCTTCACCTATTGTCAGTCAGCAGCAAAAGTGACACTCCATGTAAACAATCCACTGGTCAACAACACACACACATAGTTCAGCTCTGAGATAATGCTAACTGCAGTAGACAATCAGGACATATGCTTGCACAAACTTTCCAGCACTTTAGATGTCCAGTATTGGCTTCCAAAAGTAATCCCTTCAAATTGAATGATGACTGTGTGATGTGTAATCATATTGTATACACACAGGGAAACACTTCAGCAGCAGCACACTGTATTATGTAACACAGCCAGCACTAGTATAATGGGGGATTTCTCAATCAGTAAGTCGGGTGCATAGAATAGCACCTGTAGGAGTGTGAATCAGCCACACACACTCCACCCAGTAGGTTGGACAGAAAATCTAGTAAGTGTACCACACCTAAGTGATGCTCTCTCCCTTACTAAAGATTCCAAGGACCAAGCTGAAATAGAACCAGCTGGAAACTGGCTCTGATACCAAAATTGATGTAGCACCACCCAAGAAAAGGCTCTTCTATGTAGTTAAACAACCAGGGAACTACGACAAAGCTGTAATCAAACTATGAGGGTTTGTGGTGGGCTGTATAGAGCTAAGCTGAGGTCAATGAAGAGTTAATAAGTTCTGTTCAGAGGTAGGCAGCAGTGTAACAATGGAGACTTTATGAAGTTTAGGTTGATTAAGGCACTGGCTATCTGGGAATAGGATGAGGTCTGAAACAGCAGGTGTAAAAGGATTGATGTATGGGTTTGGGGCCTGGGTAGACTCAGAACACAGAATCAAACAGATAATTAAGTTAAGGGTTTGATACGATGAATTTGGACTGATTTTGGGATCTACTGGGGTTTCGAACCAGGGGTAAGAATATGGGTTACTTGCAAAAATTCTGGAGATACGACCAGGGCAGTAAAAGATCAAAATGGATGTTGAATTTCATGGCTAATAAAAAAAAGGAATATCAGGTCAGAAACTGGTTTCAAACAGCTGATAATCTGGGACTGATTACTGTATTTGTCAAACACAGAAACCAAGTTGATCAAACTAATCATAAAAACACAATCAGATAGATGTTCCAACAACCAGCACTTAGGATCGAAATATTTACAGGAATCAGGCTGCTCTATAGGATGTACCCAATTGTACAATCAGTGAATCATCCAGCAATACTAGAGCCCTTTAATTGAGATCCTTCAATAATACTCAATGATCCAGCAAAAGAGGCTGGACAGAAACTGCTGCAGTGATGATTGGAGATTGGGGAAGTCAAATATCCATTCATAAAACAACACAGAGTAATCAGTCTTCTAGGTGTTGTAGGGTATTAAGAGAAGGGGTAATGGAGTTTTCTTGAAGAGAACAAAAAAACAACAAAGGAAGATGAGATCATAGGTCTTAGAAAGAAGTATTCTGGGATAAAAAAAAATTAAAACAGTGAAGGGATAAGGTGATGGTTAACCTGCAGGTTAGACAGTGATTTCTTGGGTTAATAGGAGAGAACAACAAAAGGAAAGTATAGGAAATATGGATGAAAGTTTGTGGGGTTTCAAGAACCTTCAAGAAAGGTTCTTTAATGGTGGAAAATAGCAAACAGCAAGAGAAAAGTGAAGAAGAAGGAGAAGAAGAAAGAAAGAAAGGGAAGAGAAGAGAAGAGAAGAGAAGAGAAAGGAGATGTACCTTGTGAGAAAATCCCTGAATCACACTTGGTTAATCCCTAACCAAGCTTCAAACTAAGGCACAAGCTTGAAGGGAAAAGAGTTCCGCTCATTAGAGAAGAAAAACCAGAAAAATTATTATTCCAATAGTCATTGCTCGATTACATGGCTTATCCCTCCTTTTAAAGACCCAAAATTCAAATTAAAAGAGACACTTTCCTAAATAGCAACCAACAATAAAAGACCCCTACTAATAACCATTTAAAATGCTAACCCAAAACATGTGGCCCAAGCAGAGTACTCGACCAGCCTATATTTTGAATCTAAACTATGCCGTCAACTTTGCCCAAAAACAAAAATACTTTTTTCATTCCATGTCCTAACTCTAAAAACATAAAATATGAATTAAAACAATAAAACCACTAATAAGGACTCCTTGACAGCAAATTAAACTCCAATAAAACAGCAAAGGTACTCCTTCCATGTGTCTTCATGCATGGACCCCACCAAGACCATGTATGCGCCCCACTTAGCTTCCATGTCCGCATCAGATACCCTTCGAATCGCTTGATGAGAAGCACCACACTTGAGAGTCGCGCCAAAATTTGGAACTGACACGTGTTCTTCTAGGGTAAGTTTAGATTTTAGCATTTTTAAAATTCATAATTTAGTTAAAGTTAGGGTTAGACTAGGAATTTATATTTTTGACTTTTAGTTCAACCATGATTTATTGATATTCTGCTTTCTTCCATTATAACTACTGCGTGTGTGGGGTTATTGGTGTTCTTGAAGATTCAGGTTGCTAATTTTCTAATTCTCTGCTATTACTACTATTCAATTAGCTGATTTTCTTCATTATTTCAGTCCATATGATTGGTAACTGGTAAGTGAATTTGTATATTCTGTTGGGTTATGCTCTCGATAATCTATTGCTGAATTAAAAATAAAATCAGGTCTTGCAATTTGAATTTATATCCTGCATCCGGAAAGATTTTTATTTGCTTTAGTCTTTGGGAAGTTTCAATTGACTATCTAAGTTTCCGAGTAAACATTTTGCTGGTTTGGCGTAATTCGGAATTACCAGGAAATAAACATTACTTCCACTCTGTTAATAACGTGGAACAATTCTTATTGTGCATCACAGTTGAATTGGAACAACCATCCAATATTTTTCTTTGGATATGTATAGATTTTTCCTATTTTTATCCTTTTTCTTTCACGTGTTGCTTTCTTTATATAATGTTTCAGAATAGCAACTAAATTGGGATCAGAAGCAAGACTCTAGATAAAAAAACTAATCTAATGTTACCACACCAATCTAAACAAGCAATGTTAGATTACCACACAGAATCAGTAACAAGTATGCCAAAATGATCTAGAAAGAAAAAAATAAACAAATAGATCCCTGATAGAAAGTTACTCCCAAGAATTAGGTAAATATCCCCAAAAAAGTACAATTGGAAACATGTTCTCATATAAACAAGTTGAAGCAATAATCATGTTGAAACCCAATCTAAAAGCCAACCCTCTAAAAAATTCCTCCCAAGCATTCAAATATATTTGTCTATATGAATTAGCATAGCCAAAACGACTAGGATTGAATATTCATTTAAAATTTTTGAATGTCAACATCAAACTTTACCATCCAAAGTAAGAAAGTTCTCACCTTGGCATTTGAAATCAGTTGCCTCCTTGCTTGAACATCAGAGATAAGGTGAGAGTAGCTAATCTCAAAACATATCCCACGCTGCATATTGAAATGCAAGTAAGAACACACAAGAAAGTAATTTATCCTAATTTACAAGTTTGCAATAGCTTCATTCTTCCAGAAATAAATTAAATTGTGAAGTAGAGAAACAAAAACCTCAATTGCAGCCTTGACCATAGGAAGCTTCAAACGAAATGGTAGCTTTTGGGAGAAATCTATTGCAATTAAATCAACCTGCATCAATTATTTTTATAGAAATAATTAAAAAACCAATGTGGACTGTTTCAGTATTAACCATGAACCATTAAAGGAAGCTACTCTAGAATCAATATAAGAATAAAACAGGGGCAGGGGTATGAAAGAATTCAAGCACAAACCTCAGAAACTTTGCAGGCACGTTCGAAAGCTAGCTGATTCAGTGGACGGACAGCAACCAAATCGTAGGTCTTAAGCACTGGATTGCCAGAATTCAAGGCGTCAGCCTGAACGGGGGTATCGACGGCAACTGTCAAACGGGTGTACTGACGAAAGGGAGAGGTCAGGGGAACCCCTAATATCCCTCTGTGAAACTGAACGGAGCTGGACAGAGTGGGAGATGCTTTGAGGAGAGAAGAGAGAGGGAAGAGAGAGATGGTGCATCGATCGGAATCAGACATGACGCCTTTCATCGATCGGTTGTAAGCGACTCCCGTATAACCTAGTTCCATTGCCTTCACTACAACCTTCAATCTTGCATTCTTTCCCCTACTCTTATCGGGTACTGATTTTTCTGATCCTCCTCCTTCAAGGTATGGGATATTCAAATCGAAAAAACCCATTCTTCTATGAGACTGAAGAAAGAGAAGTTCTCCTCTTTAAAGGCTGTGCTTGGTTTGGATTCCCATAATCAGTTGTTTGTCATGATTATAAATTTTCACAATCAAATTTTGAAAATCCAAAATCCCGTTTGGCAACCCTGGTTTTAAAAGCCGATTTTATAAACCATGATCAGAATCCTTTTTGGTACAATTTTGTCCAGAAACGATTAATCAACTGCAGCAGAATAAAATCAAAATAGTCATTTAATACACAAATATAGTTGTTCATATATAAAGTCATCCAACCCATCCTAATCAATTAGAAAATTACAATTGTCATTAAAAAAAAAATCATGGATATCCAAATAATCAAAACTTATCAATTAAGTAGGGAGATTGACACTTTCTCACAAGATTACCACTTTTTATTAATCTATTTAGAAAAAGTTAACTTTGATGTTACTCGTGGTAAGTTTATTTAGATCTTTTTCTAATGTTTCTACATCATCTAGTTCTTCTGTTATAAATAGTAATGAAATTAATTTTTCTCAACTCGAACAACAACTCGCAAACTAGGAAATTCTCAAGGTACCCTCGAAAAAGGTCTACCAACAAAGAAGCTTTCAGCTAAAAACTGACTACCACATTAAGACTGTGAAAAAAACTCTTTAAATTTCATATCAAAACTTTCATATACAGCTCTTATCTCCTGAGGTTCTAATAGAACATCAAAAGAAATACTTTTATCTTCATGTATGACTGATACAGGTTGTGGTTAAACCACTGGTTAAAACAAGACTCAATGTCGCAACTCTTATCTCAGTAAGAGATGCGAGACATAACCAACCAGTAGACCAACTATTTGGTCTAATAGAGACCAGTCTACACCAAGGACCAGCCTATTTCAATTGTGAGTCAGATCTGACCATCAGACTTTAAGACTCAAATGTCCATGAAGCAACCACCTTGAGTATTCATACTCAAGGATTTGATATGAAATAATGGTCTCACTACTTAGCAGTGATCTATCATGTCCATTATAAAAGTAATGAACACATTATTCCCAAACTCCATCATGCCTAAGTCAGAAGGAGAAACTACCTTGTTTCAACTCAACCCACAACATAATATATAAATGTCCCCAAGACCATTAAATGGGATGAAGTTAAACTTCATGATGTCTAGATCATCAAAGATGAAACCAGATCCTGACAAAACAAGTCTCATTCTCAATTAGAACAGATAATTCAAACACCTGAAGGAGATTTAAAGATAAAATTCTATAATTCATCCATATCCATTCGAATCAATTCATTTGAGGGACCGTGGCCTTCCAGCTCCAGATCTTCTAGATTTGAGCCTCCACCGCCTCCATCTTCCTATCACACGGCTCATAAGCATCCTTCTCTAACCTCGAGGCTCTCATCTGACGAAAACCCCTTGAGACCAACGGGTATTAATCGATCTGAAAATTTTGGACTCGATTATGCTACCTATGGCCCAGAAACCCTCTCTGAACTCGGTAGAGATGAACTTAATGTGATAAGGAAGAAAAAATTGTTCCCAACAAAGAAGTCCTAAAACAGGATTTCTATTCAGAAAGGAACAAGATTCTCAGAGAAAAATTATTCTCTCATTATTCTGATGATCAGTGTCTAAATTTCAAACGCCTGTGATGTCATCAAATTGATAAATAACAAAGGGATATTCTATTTTTCCTTTGGCTACAAGCCTACCTTTCTTCCTCAAAAAGGAAGGCAAAGGTAAATACCACCCAAAAAACCTCCATCAAATGAAACACCGCAACCAAAGGAGTAATAGAGACCAACCATCCACCCTTAGAACCTCTGACATATGGCAAGAAAAATATTCAAGCCATACCTTTGGTCCCCTCAAATACCAAAAATGATGATACTTATGCCACCAAAGAAATTGTTTCTAAAGTACAGGAACAACAAAATTACTCCAATCTGATACTCAAAACTATCAACAACCAAACCAAAATGATAGAAACTGTCATTAATTCCATTGAACCGGTGATAATCACCAAACAAAGCCCTCTGCTAAAACCTCCAACAGAGAAACCAATAATCGTCCCCAGCTATATCCCTGCAAACGTCCAACTTTTGGATAAACCCATATGGATTTCGGACAAATTCACAGCTCAGTTATCCTCTAGGCTCAATTCCCTTAGCCTTAGAGATATTGTCGAAAAGGGCAAAGAAAATGTTTCTTCCTCTAGATCCGATAGATCCCTTCATAATATTGAAACATCCTCCTCAAAAACCTCCTTAGCTATTGATGACTCTAAAAGGGTTCAGCTTAATAGCCTGGTTAAACCAGAACCTCAAAAAACTTATTACCATCGACCAACCCTAGTTGATCTTCTTTATGAAGAAAGCACTCAGCAAAATGCTCAACAGTTCTCTTGTTCATCTCTTTATGAGTGGAATCTCGACAGAATGTCTGAATATCAAATTGCCACTCTTGGTCATAACATGTTGTCTTACTCTAATGCTTGCAAAATTCACGGCAATAGCGAAGAAACAACTATTTTCCTCATAGCTGCCTCCTTTTCAGCAGGACAGCTTAAGGGGTGGTGGGACTTCTATCTCACCGAAGAACAGTGAAAAGTCATTACCAGCTCCATCAAGCTCGATGCTAGAACCGGAGACACCCTGCTAAATGCTCAGGGATAGCC
>JAOXJP010000003.1:11396473-11428323 GCA_025762735.1 Platanus orientalis | reverse complement strand
CAAACAGCCTTATCCCAACTATTTGGGGTCGGCTACATGAATCCTGTTCTGCCATTCCGCTCTGTTTAAAGCCTTATTGGCCGTTAAATTACAAGTTGCCATGTCCCTCTAGGAGAGGCTAGAGTTAATATACTTAATATAATTCAACAGCTCCACTCAGGAGGGACACTCGTGGATAGGGATTTGAACTTGCGACCTAATAAAACCTGCTCTGATACCATCTTAAATAACGCAATTAACCGTCTCTCCTAAAACCATAGGGTTGTAGGAGAGGTTAGAGTCAATTACTTAATATATTTCAACATTTTTTTTTAATTTTTTAAATGCTCTATTGATGATCCCTAACCTTCTCAAATCAATTGTCCTATTTCTATCATCTCAAACTAACATGATTTACCAACTTTAACCATAAGATTTTTATTCAAGCATTATATGAAGTGGCTTTCCTTCCCAACTGGAGAATCCCAAAAATTTTAAATTCAATTGCAGTTTTAAGAAGAGTTAATATCAAAGTAATTAAAAATTCTATCAAATTTTCAACAATCCTTGATTTGGTTTCTATTGATATCCTTCATCTTGTGCAGAAGTTAACTTTTCAAAACCGAATCACTAATTCCTGAATAGTGATTAGAAATATCCTAATCATTTTTCATATCATTTTTAAACAGAAAAGAAAAAAAGAACCCATCTCCTATATAACCTTTTAAGTTTAACCTCTTAAAGTTAGCGATGCTTATAAACAATATACCTTATGAAGCAATTGCTAGGCCCTGTAAAGAGTTGGCTTTAAACATACATTAGAATCCCCATGAGATTTTGCTAAATTTCCTACAGCACCAATGCCATTGTTTATTGTCGGAGCAATTAGTAGAACATCTACAGCTAACCCTTGAAACCCGGTTTCTTACAGTTCTAAACTCAAGCCCCACATTTAGCTTCTCTTTTTATATATTTTTGTATAAACATAGACAACTATGTACAATAAACACTAGATTTTCAACATATCAAATATGGTGCTTTGAAATCTTATTAGCAATTTTGATGTGGATCTGATGTAAATTTCAATGCTAAACCATAGGACTGTACTCCATATCTCCATAAGGTATGCATGGTATTTTTTTCATGGTATATTTTAAGAAATTCGCAGAAATAACGGTTAAATTTGCAATATAATTTTGACATGTTCTTCCACCTTCAAACATTTGAGCATCAATCATGACAACTAAAACATTCCTGTCTTCTCAAACCAACTAGCACCAAAGATCTAATTTATGAGGAAAACCATTACATAAATCTAGAAACGAATACTAAAAAAAAAAAAAAAAAACATGGGATGAAAGTTTAACTCAATAGAAAAACAATTCTTATAGACTGCAATTCTCTTCTTCATTTCCTTTTTCAGTTCCATCCGAAAAATGCTAGCTCCCACCCCTACACCTTTTCTTTTCGGTGAAATTAATCAATACTCACCTAACAATTTCTGCCAAAACCCATTAAAAAGACATCAAGAACAGAAACTTAAGATACATTAAACCTCGAGAGAGGGGAAGGGGAGGAAGAATTAACAACTTAAAAAAGAGAAATCCCTGCCCAGCTAGGAGAAAAAAAAAAAGAAATAGTTACAAAGAGCCACAACACTTAAAACAATAAAAGAAAAGAAGAAAGCATTAACGCAACATCTGAGAAGAATTTCACAATTTATGAACTCACCAGAAAAGAATTTCTGCCTGGCTGATACATTGGTGCGGAGAGGAGACTGAACTGGAAAACCCCACTTCCAATCTAGCCTGAAACCCATCCCCATTGTTTTTGGTTAAGCTCAGAAACAGAGGAATCATGTTCAAATCCTCATGAAGGAGCGCAAAGGCGAAGGTCGGTTGTGGAAGAACGTAAATGGATAAATTGAAGGTGTCCACTCCACCACCAATTTCCCATCTCCAAAAGCTTGGACTTCCTCCAAAATTTTCTTTGCTCCAAACTTTCCGACAACGAAAATATCTCCACCGCTTTAACCAATTAAAATGGAAAATAAATAAGTAAAAGCAGTAAACTATTATTTTGCCTTGCCACGTAATCATCCATGTCACATAGAACGGATGTCGAAACGTGGGAGCCGTATCCTCTGCGCCATCTTGTGGTGAGCCACAGGTGAGCCCAGACACGAAAAATGGCCCCACCCCCATTGTGTCTGGCTCACCACAAGGCAGTGCAGAAGATACGAATCCTATCCTCCGAGCCATGGAACGCCCATACACAAAAGAGGGGTGGGGCGGACTCACATCCTCTCTGCTAGGGAAAAAGCGTGCTGCCATGAGATGAGACACAAGGGGGAATATCACCTGCACCGACCCTCTTTGTGCGACGTCGTGAGACAAGACAGAGGGAAAGTATCATTTCACTTTTTGGGGGCGATGTGACAGCTCCGAAAAGTGAAATGATACCCACAATGTGTCTCGTCTCACGACGTCTCACAAAGAGGGTCGTCGCAGGTGATGTGAACCCCTGTAATATTGCTACTAAACATGATTGAAACTGCCAACACCCCCGTGTTCGGGTGGCTGAGGCACAAGTCTTTCCTACGGAAGACCAGGGTTGATTCCTTAGAGGGAGGTTGGGCGGGGTGGAGGGATGAAAAAGTCACCTGCTGACATAGAAAGAAAAATTGATTGAAGCCAAATCATCTCTAACTAAGATGGTTGTGGCGTGTAGCCTCTCGAAGGGTTTCATGTCCCCTGGGTGCATCCCAATATATTTGGTTGATGTTTGCCCTTTTGGTTTGGTAGTGTGGGCTCGGCAGTAGCGGAGTAGTTGCTCAAGATGTGACATAACAAAAGGTATATTAATAAGTACATAGTACTTATCTTTGTATTTATCATAATATCCTCCTTTGACCCATGTGTATTGATTCAAACACCCTTTGTCAGACCACATGTCATGCACTGATTGACAAAAAGGATAAAAAAAACGGATCACCTTAACGAATGTTAACCACTGCTCGTTGTCAGGCAGCAGGCACATCAGCGCCAAAAAGTGAATATGCGTCCCCCAAAAAAGTGATAATCACTTTTCAACGCTGATGTGTCCGCCCCCTAACAGGATGGGGCGGTGAGCGTTAGTTAAGGAAATTGGTAATGAAGTGACATTGTCCATTCAGACCGACCGGAGATGATTCAAAATCCGCAAGTGGCATTGGCGTACAGTAAGATGATGTCACTGCCGTTTCACCGAGGACAAAGTCGGCATTATGCAATCTAACGAAGATAAGAGGTGGAACGAGAGGCGCATGTCATTTATAAACTCCAACATTTCAAATGGAGTACGCGTTGCATTCCTTGTCATTCGCCTCCTTTCCTAACCAAGGTATGGATTCTTCACACTGCTCTCAATCTATTGCCTCTTTTCTTTATTCTGTATATTCATATGTATCCTATCCGTGAATCATCAGAAAATCTGAAACGCTTTTTTATTTGGTTAAAATTTGATTTTCTTCTGAAAATTTGGAATTTGGTTTTTGACCTCCAACTGTTCGAAATTGTGTCATATACAATGTATTAGATTCTGGAGGCAAGTGCAAATGCAAATGTGTTCTTTTTCTCCTTTTCTGGAAATGTCAATCACAGCGTTGGGCTTTTATGATGTTAATTCAGACGCTTTGGAAGAGATTTTAAGGTTTAATTTTGGTGCCAGTATGAAACCTGCAGACCCATTTCAATATAATCTTTAGGAAGAAAGCATGTTATTGGTGTGGGTTTTCAGTATTTTTAGCTTTGGAACCCGAATTGGTTTAATTCTACTTCACATTTAGCTTTATTTCACAACCTTGTGGTGTTAAATGTGCTGTTTTATAGCTCTTTTGATTTATATTTATGCTTTTTCACTATTATCTCTTGATAGGCATTAGTTTCTCACAAAGATAATATGAAATTCAATTTGATATTGTATTTTCCTTTGATCATTCCATTTGAATTAGGATCTGTCTGAAAATCATTTGGGTCAGCCTTGTAATAAACATTTTGTTTGGTAAATGTCTACATTTTGTTCCATTTAAGTCTGGGCATAAGCATTTTGATTTTGAGTCCTTCCCTCTTCTCAACGTGTCATCAGTTTATCCCAAATAGTTGGGATAAGGCTGTTTGTTGTTGTTGTTGTTGTTGTATTTTGTCAATTCTTCTACCAGACAGAATCAAGTTTTCCTTATGCATCCTTGTTGTAGATTCCTCACAATCAAGTCCTTTCTGACTGAGCTAACACTTGTCATAGTTCTGTTGCTTAACTCCTTCATTTGATTGCTTTCTTTTAGATATAATGCATTAAGGGCCTTTTCTAATATCACTTTACCAATGATACTAAAGCCTGCAAAGGTGTCTCAGGCTGATGCTTTTATTTCTGGATGGCTTCTTTTTATTCCCTTTGTTGTTATTCTTTTTTGTAACTTTATGTTTAGGTGATAAGCCCTCTTGTTTGGTAAACTCGGTTGTCATTTGTTACATGTATCTTAGATATTAATGGAAAGCTGATATTATTTGTACACCATGTAGCCGTTAGGGAGTACAAGCCCAAAGTGCATAAAGCAAGTGATCTGAACTTTTATTTTCCGCTTCCTCTGAAGTCACAAGAACGACAAAGAAAGAAATTGACAGTATCTTCGGCATTGGCAGAAACAGCTGGTTCTGTGGTACTTGCGGCCACAGTTGTGGGTACAGCAGCGACCCTTCTAGCAAGGACAACCAAAGCTTCAGAAACAACTACTGTGCGTACTTCACCACATAAATGATATAAAAATATTACTTTTAAAATAACCTTGGAACCTTTTGGAATCCTGAAATTTCACTAGCTGTAGTCAGGCTATTGGTTTGCAGCAGTTAGAAGCAAACCAAAGACAATTTTTGGATTGTAACCAAAGACAATTAGAACTTCTTCTTCTTCTTCTGCCTCACTTACAGGTGCAACCCCTGCCAGCATAAATTTTTGGATTCCCAAACAGCCTAGTAATGTCAGGATGCATGCACAACCAACCTTCATCTCAACTTGTCTGTGCAATATCCATGGTGCATTCAGGACCAACCATTAGACTGGTTTCACAAAAGAGATCTCTTAACTCAAATGGGTGATCCTATCTGATCGATAATCCCCTCTCCCTTTGCCTGGACTCTGCTGTTTTTTTGTCTGTCCACGATTGCTAGATTGGATGGTTATAATCGTAAAGCAGGGTTTGGTGCAAGATATCTCCTCGTGAGCCTTTAAATGATTTTAACCATCCAACCTGTCTGGCTTCT
The DNA here is from genome assembly GCA_025762735.1 of Platanus orientalis. Classification (NCBI taxonomy): domain Eukaryota; kingdom Viridiplantae; phylum Streptophyta; class Magnoliopsida; order Proteales; family Platanaceae; genus Platanus; species Platanus orientalis. Next base: position 11,423,047 of record JAOXJP010000003.1, on the reverse strand, counting down.
GTTATATGCACAGATAGGTTTGGATGGAGGTTATTGTAGATATCTGACCTTTTAAGTGTTCTTCCATCCTTTACTTCCAATTTGATTGAACTCTTTCTTAATAAACAGAACCCTTTGAAAACCTGCGAAGATTGTGGCGGTTCTGGTATCTGTGCAGAATGCAATGGTGAAGGATTCGTCCTGAAAAGATTATCGGATGACAGTGCTCAGAAGGCAAGAATGGCTGCAAAGAATGTGGCCACTCGATACACAGCCGGGTATGTTATGTTTATGAGTTTTGCTCCTTTTAAACTCGGTATAGCCAATTTGCTAAATTTCTCTGCCATTTATTAGGCTTCCAAAGAAATGGAGTTACTGTACAAAGTGCTCTTCTGCTCGATCCTGTAGTACTTGTGGTGGCAGTGGGCAGTTAAGTGGGTAATTTGTGCTGGTAGCATCCAGGCTTCTAATTCAGATTGAAGGTCGCAGCTTCATTGCACTCTGCTATCGGAGAACACACACAAACAATGTGAGATTTAAGCTTTATTAAGTTATGTATTATTAATCTTATTGTAACATTCTTGGAAAAGTTCTCAACAGAACAAATGTTATGTAAACATTTCTATTTTTTGTGAATGGATAAGTAGATTAATTCAAATGACATCTTGAAGTCACAAAGCTGTGTTTTTTATGCATAAACTGATTTCAGTGACGGACACTTGATTTAACTGGATTTTTTTATGGGCTGGACCCACCCTTACTTTGTCCCAATTGGATCTACTATGCCAACAATTAAAACCATAGAACAACTGTATTGTTGGGGTTCAAAGCTTTCAAACACAATGGATAGATACCTAGGGCAAGAGAATGTCTCTTTTCTGGAGTCCTCTTTTTGAGTTAATAAATTAGATTTTGGGGATCCGTTAGGCAAAATTAAGAATGTTGGGAGTCATCTAATATTGTGTGATCAATTGGATCCAACATGGTGAAAAACCAAACTTAGACTAAACTTCATATAGGAAACTCTGTTCTAGTCCTTTGTATGATTTGTCTAAACATCATTTTAATGTCCATGAGGACTCGTGAAGGCCTCTTTCTTTCATTCCTGACAGGATTCAATCTTTTTTTTCTTTTTGGCATAATACTTTTTATAAGAGTGATTAGTTGCATTGGAATTACAAGCTTAAGGCATCTCACTTTCACTTTAGTTGAGCTAATAAACAGGGAAACTAAGACTATAAAATGTTGGTAAAAGGAAAATTTGACATTGGTTCTCTCTCTCTCAGGTATTCACTTTTATGGAATTGATTACATTTTATATGTTCTCCACATGTTGTCAAACGGGATTGAACTTGTGACCTCTCTCATGAAGAGGAGATGCCATAACCACCCATACAAGGAGGCATTGGCTAGATTTCCATGCTGTTTATAAATATAGTCTTGATGAGATGTGAAATTAAGAAGTCAAATAAAATGAAGAGAACAGATCAACTCATATGTTTGGATCATCATTTATAAGTTGATACAATTGGATAAATCAGGAAATGGTGTGTTATTTACATTCCCCTACTTGCTTTTCCATACCTCTATTTTTCTGAAATTTACTTTTTTATGCTAGGAAATGCCAAAAAAAATACCCTTATTTGGTAAGGACACGTGGCATAGTATGCGTAGTTATATATTATATTGCTTGTTATCCTTGTTAGGTAGGTTGCTTTTAGTTTATTTTGTTTCTATTCTGAGTTACCTACAAGCATGAGCTATATGTATTTAGCTGCCATGGAATAATGAGAAGACAGATATGATTTCCCAAAAAACTCGGTACCTTGTGCATTAGGTGGTGGATCCTTCCTCGAAAAGGCTCAAACGCATGTTCTGGTTATGCAATTCAGAAGTAAGCAATTAATTTTTTAACTTACAACTTATTTGATAATATAGAACCTTAATTATATTAAAAAAAAAATACTAAATTATATTCATATCCTAATGCACCGATATGCCTATTTGAATAAATTCATAACCCCTTAACCAAAAAAAAAATCATAACTTGGACTCTCTTACTAAACAGGGAGACTTCAGGTTTTCATTAATCTCTCTATCAATGTTTCATTTCGGTTCCATAGATTTCTTAAAAAGGAGAAGGGTGATTCATGTTGGTTTATTTTATTAGAGACAAGGGCAATTAAGGCTAAATAAATAAATAAAAATTATAGGTGTGAACGAAGCCGATATGGTTGTGGAAATAGCACTCCCAGAGTAATTACCAAAAAAGATAAAAACAAAACACTAGAGCCATCCGTTCTTTATATATAAGGTTGTTACCCAATTAAACTAAATAAATACATTAAGTAAAAAATTGCAATTAATTAATAAATCATTACGGAGCCACCACTTTGTAGATTTTGTCACACATACACACGCACAAACATATTATCTATACATGTAAGGGTGCCCTTGTGATGCTCTGCACCTTGGGATACTTCGAAATTTGAGGCAGCTACTGATATGAAAATTAGGCATAAGATGTGTCCAAACACCCTCTTACATTACAAACTCATCTTATAAACAAACAATCAATGATAATGATGCAAGTGAGCACGTCTTAGAAGTAATCAACATGATTTTTTTCCCATTGTATTAACCTAATCTGTACCTTTAAGCTATTAAATGGTGAAGATCAAACGTTAAATGATGACATGGCGGTGCAGTCTAATAACAGCAGCCGCGTGATGATGATAAACACAACAATTATAGAGGACGCTTTGCATCATAGTTGAGTAACATCTCCAACATTAATCTTATATCATCTGATCAAGATCAAGACCCCTAACAAAAAGAAAGTGTATAAAATTAGAACAAATCAGCTCCCATTTGTTGGGCCATAGGCCCATTGCCCATTGCTCATCAAAGGGGTCTCATCACACCTAGAACTAGAACCAGAAGTTATGGATCCAATAAACTTGTCTCTCCTATATGCAACACAAACTTGAACTCCTGTCAGGGGTCCTCCAGTAAGGATAGTACTTCAATTTTTCTTTTTCTTTTTCTTATAAAAATTTTATAAAAAAACTGAGAATGGAAACTACTCTACATATTTAGAGACCATAATCCTTATTTAAGTTCATCTTCATGAGCACCACTTTGCTAAACAAGCCATCTGTCTCTTAGTATTTTGTAATATATCTTAATAAAATCAAGTCAACTTCCCCTGATACCCGGGAAATTATTGAGGATCCCCCATTATTATTAATATTTGTTCTCAATAACCAATTAAAATCTGCCACTTATGGATGATCCCAGCCCAGATAAGAGCATCACTAGTGCATTTTTATAATCTGAATTGGCCCAACAATTGAATAAAACCAGACAAAACCCTAAATAGATAAGAAGGAAGTACCACGCTTATTATTCCATAAGATTCTCTCCCTCACTGTAACAAGGACCCAGAATCTTCTATACTGTTTTTACAAGATTCTGATCCATGTACATTCATGAATCTCAGTTAAGACAAACATGTGTGGAAAAACTTTCTATTCACTTCACAAAGCTATTTGTAAAGCCAAAACAAGAGAAACCCCCTACACTTATATACCCATTTTGATATTTCTTCAAAGTTCATAACTTCATGTCATCAAAACATGGCAAGATTATTTGGTTGCAATGGCCAGCCCTATAGCTTCCTTGCACTAGACGTGCAATGGTGTAGAATTGGGCGGGGTTGGCGCCGAAGCTATGGCACGTTTGCCACGCTCTGATCGACTGTTTTCGGCGAACTTGAGGCTTCCCTGGTGCAATCCCTTCTGCTTCTCCTCTTCATCCCATTCAGATCCATAGTAGTGCTCTTCTGTAGACTTCACAACATCACTTGAAGGTGGCAAGAACATGCTTCCCCACTGAGGGAAGTGCACCACTGTCACAGGCAGTGTACAGGCCACAATCATCACACCCATTAGAGATAGACCTGTGGCAGTAGAGTATCTTGAGCTTGTGAAGAACAACAATTGGGTCAGCCCAGACCCAAAGTTCCCACCGGCACCAGCGAGGCCGGATATTATACCGAGTGATCGGCGGGAAATGAATGGGATGATGCCAAATGTCGCCCCACATGCAGCCTGAGCGCCAAAGGAGAAGAGGATCATGGCCAGGATGGACATGGGAAGTGAGTTGGCTCGGCCGAGCCAGATACAGAAGACCCCTCCAAGAGTCTGGAGGATCCAGAGGTTCCAGAGCCTGCCCCTCATGCCAAAGTGGCGTGCAGCGAGGTCTGACGTGTATCCGCCAAAGGGGCGAGCCACGATGTTGGCCATGCCAAAGGTAGCAGCTATCAGCCCGGCAGTGTGGAGCTTGAGGTGAAACCTGACATATTGAAATTTAAGTTTAATCATTTGTGGTACAACTCTAAATATGTTGAATTGGACCAGAAGAAGAAGATGGAACCTGTCGTAGAAGTATTCGGCTACAACGTTATCGGTAGATAGCTCTACACCCATGGAGAAGCCATAGAGGAGGACAAACACCCATGTTCTGTAGTTTGTGATGGCATACCATAGCACCTGAACCAGATAAAGATAGGCATGGTTGGTTACTTTAAAGCATTTTATATAATAGAAACAAAATAAATGTTTATGAACCCTACTAGAAATTATAAAATCCTATCTAATTTGGTTTTGTAGATTCAAAATTATTCAAGTAAGGCCTTCAAAAAAGTTCGAGAAAATGTCAAAAGTTGAATGAATAAACTAATTTCTCTCAAAATTTGAAGGTGCTAGGAGGTATAGAAACTTGGGGAACTGGGTGCAAGTCCAATACTCCCAAAACTTTATGGTGTCAGGTGTACAGAGATTACTATACTTAAACAGACGCCTGGCTCAAAGAAACTGACCTTAGAAAAATTGTCTTTGGCGACATCTCCCTTCTTCTGTAGGCTACCAAGATTCCCATCAGGCAAATCCTGGCCAAGGGTCAAGACCATGATCCCCGTGACCACATGCAGCAACCCAGGAATGAAGAAGGCAATCCGCCATGCAGTGAATGGGGTGGAGCCGGCACGACGTATTATGTCATATAGCAATGGCATCAGCAGTTGAGTAGCCCCACCACCCATGTTACCCCATCCGGCAGCTGTGCCATTAACAAGCCCAATGATCTTGCCATTGAACATAGTACTCATCCAGTATTGGCATGACACAAATGTCGCAAGGGAGAAGCCTATCATGAACCGGACGGCTATGTACCCGCTGGCCGACGACACAAGCGACATGCAAAACACGGTAGGGGCCGATAGCATGATGAGGAATGCACAGCCATAACGTGGGCCTAGTAGGTCACACACTGCACCCATGACAAGCCTAGAGAAAATGCTCCCAGAGACTGAGGCAATTCCGGCATTGCCGATATCTCCCTTCTTAAGGTTGAGATTGTCTCGAATTATCGGGACAAGGGGAGCTGCAGCAAATGTGGATACAAAGCAGGTGAAGAAAGAGATCCATGAGAGGTGGAAGGTTCTCATGTGGGGGTTTGCAAGGGAGAAAAGCTTGAAGACCTTGGCCTTATGCTCTGAGTCCACAGGCAAGGCGAATTTGGCGGTTGTGTCGGTAGGGACTATCGGCGAAGCGACGGAGAAGGCGAAGGTCTGTTCTCGGCCGGTCACCCCATGCATGGAGCTTCCTGGGGAGCCCTCTATCTCGGCCATTGCTGTCTCTCTTTTTGTTGAAACAAGGAAGAAACTGAGAGAGGTGGTGGTGGGTATTGGAGTTAAGAGAAGTGAGGTTGCATTTATATTAGGTAGGCGTTGACATTTGAAGAGACGATTGGAGATTCCAACGGTTGTGTCTCCAAAACAAAGAATCCTTGGCGCCACATCTCATTTTGTGTATGTTTGGCCCTTTGGGGTCTCCTTGTATATTCCGAAGGATCACCTTGCGCAGAAGGGGGGCTATCAAATAGTTGCAATTACCGAATACCCTATGGTTAATTTTGTGTGGTACTTGAATGCCGCCCCTTTTAGTCCTCTGCCATAATATTTGAAAAATTAAGATGTCATTATCATCTTTTGCATATAGTTGCACAATTTAAAGTCTCATTATTTTATTTATTTATTTATTTATTTTGCAGAAATACATATTTTTATCATGAAAATTTGTTTTATTTTCCACATTCTATTTTTGGTTTAAAAAGAGGGGATTTTTTTTGGTAATCAATTAATGACAGCGACATTTTCATCTTTGACTAATCAAACATTTAAATTTTATTTTCATTGCATTTTAAATGGCTAATTATATGGTTCTATTACCAAAAAAAATTATATTTGTTTAAGTATTTTGTAAGATAATTGTCTATCAATCAAATTACATGATGCGTGTACATGTGCTGGGTGGGGATGAGGTTTTGGAGATCTCTAGTGTTAGTTAATCTCAATTGTACACATTCTCCAACTAGAGAGAGAGAGAGAGAGAGAGAGAACAAGGAAAAAAAATCATGTTCTGTGATGAAAATGCCTCTGTAGTGTATATGGTGAATTATAAACTGACATGTGTTGTTTTTGGGGGGTTAAAACGTCCAAAATAGTGTTCAGTTGAAAATGTAGGTGCTCAAAAAAAGACATCAAATTCAAAATACATAATGTGTCAATCAATGAAACGCCTTTGGAGGTCTTTGTCAACACAGACAATTAAATTAACGAGTGGGAGATATCTCCTACATAAAAAATGATTGTTAAGCCACGTTGACTTTTTTGCTAAGTTTTTTGACTATATATATGGATACTCTCCCCAAAACCTAATTACATGAATTCAGTGGCCATTGCTTCAAAATAATAATAATAATAATAAATTACAATCTAAATCTTTTCTCTCCTTTTTTTTTTTCTCACATATAAGCAAAGTCTATTTATGGCACTCTACCCTTTCGCCCTTGTCAATCACATGGCTTACTAGTCAAACAAAGGCAAGTTGGGATATGGATGACAAGCCAGCTCTCATCCATCTCATCCCCTTTCAAACCCAGTTCAAGTTTTCAAACGATAACCCTTTAGGCGCCTCTTCACCACCCACACCCCCCCCCCCTCCCCCCTCCCCCCAAGCTATTTCTTAGGTCAATGGAACACATCGCTTTCTTACATAGAATTTGATATCTCTCTCTTTACCCTTTGAATGATTTGAGAGGTTTTTTAGTATTTTATTAATATCAGACTCTATTTCTTCTCTTACAATAACTTCTCTTTAATGGTGTCACAACCGACCCAAGTAGTTTGGACAAGGCTTCTTTGTTATTATAGTGTCTTTTCTTTTAGTAGGTTTGATATCTAAGACAGACGTGAGATAGTGACGAATTGGTTAGTTTGTTATCATTTGCACTTCTCTCTTCGTTTCCTTCTGAATCTAATGTTATGATACCTTAGCTTGCTGACTCTGAGGAATGCTTGCATTACATGGAAAACTCTCTTTTTTTTCTTTTTTCTTTTTTCATTATAGACAAAAGGATAATAGGTGGATCTGAGCTGAGCCAACTGCATTTAGGCATATGGATTCACCTATCAGAACATGCATGATGGACCTCGGATCCATTGTAGATCAGGCCCATTAAGTCATTGAGTACCTTCGGTGGACCTTTGTTTAGATGGAGATGGGGGATGGCACATTAATTAATTAGCTTGATTAAAGCATCTTCACTGAGATTAAGAACTCAAAGATGGACAACTATATCAGTTAGTGAGGTACTTCAGACAAAAAAGGCGTGTACATCGAACCAATGGAACACCCGATGGGCTGGTCTGATTCTGTAAGTTTGTAACAAGACACATCTAACGATTATCCCCCCACCCCCCAGGGGACGAATGAAACAAACAAAATAAGACCGAGCTAACATGATTATTGATTACATTGGCGAAGTCGACTATGACAATGTCACACTCAAAAACTTCAAAGTCATTATTAAAATAAAATAAAGGAGGGAAAAAAAAAACCAATTCTAAGTGTTTTAATTTGTTGGGCCTCAACCATATGTGAAAGGCAGCCTCAAGGGTTGACATGCATTGAATCAACTTACTTTTACAATCGCAATACAAACGCAAAGATTAGGTTCAAATGAATTTCGTGAGAAGGGTGAAAACGGCACCAGGGTGCAGACACATCAGTGACGAAATGCCGAAAAGTGATAGCACCCCCCTCCCCAAAAAAGTGTAAATCACTTTTCGGTGCTGATGTGTCAGCCCCCTGGTGCCGTTTGCACCATTCTCATGAAACTCATTTGTACCTAATCCTAGCTCCAATGCATTTCTCACTAACTGTCCTAGAGAACTACAAACAGGAAAGATGATACTCTGATGTGCCTATTCCAAACTTTCCACAAGAGTGACTTGTTATGTTGTACAGGTAGTTTGCTGGCTGCCATTTTAAGTACGTTAGTGGGTTCCAACAACTTAGTTCACACTTGTGATGCTTGATGTGCCACACTCGATCTTACTCCCATGTAGCTTACCCTGAAGTTGACCTATCGATGGTGAGAAAGGAAAGTGTGACCCTCTGATAGGACTTATTGGACTGAGCTTGCAAGCATTGAGAGTGAAGAATTGCCTAGGAGTGGATAATCTTTACCATAGTATTTGATGATAAAAAGAGTCCAAAGTCATTAGTACAAGTTACGGAGAGAAATGTGTTAAGTGGATTTTCGATCAAAATCACAAGTAAAATGAATCACTTGAGATTTTTTCCAAGTTTCCTTTCCATCAATGGATTTTCAAATCCAACTGTATATAAGTAATATGGACAAGGGTGTAACTCTCTTGCATTCCTGTCTTCAATATATTTCTAGGTACCGATAAAAAAAATGTGTAAAATTTACACATGCAAATAATATATTCATGCTTGAATGCACTTCAATAATATGTATGCTATCAAGGATCCTCCATATGAGCTCAAAGGTCCTGAACCTCACAAGCTGATAGAGTATGGACAAGATATCTTTATAAATGTTTTGTGAATCCTTTGCGAATCCACCCTTTAAATACTCCTAGTATGAATGAAGCAAGTAGAAGACAATAAGAAGTTAAGCCCTAACAAAACAAACCTAAATTTCATCAGCAGCTCTGAGACACTAGGCAACCTTCACTGCCATTATGTATGTAGGTTCCATCGCAACTTCTCCCATCATAAAGGACAGAACAAACCCTTTCTGAAGGTGGTGCAAAATGCACTTCAAGTACTCGTACCACCTGTTCTTTGAATTGGTTTGTAAAGCACAACTGTGACGAATTTTGAACGGTAGCGATGAGTGATCCCAAGTGCCACTACTGATCGTGGGCTCTCCCTGTTCTCAATATAGAGATGGTTGAGAATCACGTTCTGTGGCGAAGGAAGAGTACCCGAAGTGTCTCTGACTGCTGGCAAGCTCAGCAAGGTGTGTTGCAAGTGAGGAGGGACAATAGGTGGGTCCCTTGCTTCATCCCCGTTCCCTGGGTAAGGGTTGTTGTAGCTTGAATCAGGTGATCGTGGAACTTCAAATCCCACCACACTTACTTCATCCTGCATAAGGGATTTTGTCAGAATCATATAGTTTAGGTGGTCAGGAGAATTAAATCATCAAGGCTGATGGCTTACTTGATCTTCACAATACATGTCATCCATTGATGCAGATACGAACAGGCTAGCAGTGCTAAATAATCAAATGGTTGATTCCCTACAATGTTGATAAGCCTGAAAAGACAAGTAACTCTCTTAAAAACCAGCAGGAACACACACTAAACTACAGAAATTAAAAGGTGTGCTGCTTTCTTAGGATCGCAGTGGAAGGAGATTAAATGGAAGAAGTGAGAGAAACATAAATGCAGCAAGAGGTACAACCAAATCATAACAAATTAATAAAAGTTTCTTATTAAAAAACAAAGATTTTCATTACCATTGGATTATTTGGGCCAAACAGGAATGCTAGTTGAACAGGGGACGGCTCCAGAATTTGGTTTATTATTTGGGCCTAAATGCTGGGCCCGAACTCAGCCCAGCCCGAAGTTTTAGTTGGCCCAGCCCATCTATTTTTTGGGCCGGATATGTTGGGCTTCAGGCCAGCCCAGCCTGATTGACAGCCTTTACACATCACACATATGTATGTTGGATGCTCGGTCAATTATTTTGATTTTGATTTTTATATTTCGTTTTTTTCTTAGCATCTAGTGATATATTTTCACAGTGCTTGTGCATGACTAATGGGGATTAAAATTTTTTAACATATTTCAAAGGCATGTTGAGATAATATGGACCTGTATAACTTCTTGGAATCCTAAAATTTTAGTTTTGTGCTGTCTCTTGTAGTATTTTTTTTTTTTTTTCTTTCCCTTCCTCTTCTTTTTAATAAAATCATTATTCATCCAAATAAAATAAATCAAACCTATGAAAAAACCATATAAACATTTTACTTCTATATGAGTTGCGATACCAGCAAAACAATGCATTGTTGCAGTCCATAATACAACACATTAATTTGGATGACTTAGTCAGATGCTTGGTGACCTTGGAAGGAAGAGAAGTTTGTAGTGTGATCCTATCATGTTCAGTGAATTGGTAGATTATTTACGAAAACCTGTTAGTGCTTCAAAGGCCTTTATAAAATGAACTAGAGCTTTCATAATCATTATGGCTAGCGATAGTAGCTCAGAGTAATTTAATTTGATTAAAAGAGTAACAGAAGTCTCAACTATAGTAGATCATAGCAGCCTGCAGTTTAACTTCTACTCATTTATGTTCATGCTTCTAGTTTGTAAGATATAAAAAAGGGCAACCCAGTGCACGAGGCTCCCGCTAACGCAGGGTCTGGGGAGGGCAATGGTAGTATCTGAAAACCAGCAAGTATGGTGAATTGCATGGCTACCTTTAGGCACTTCAACTTGACATAACCGCAAACGTGGAACAATGTGCTGAACCCAGGAGATTTAGGTGGCATTACCCAATCTAGAAATTCATGTTGTATTCAAACAAGGATATAATTTTTCTGCAATGCCCTAAAGAGGTCAATCACAGGCATGCCAAAATGGGTGTTGTGCCTACGAGATTGTCTTCTTTAACAGACTCAAATCTCATAGGCAAAGTCAAGTAAACAACTAGTGCAACACCGGGGGGGGGTGTGTGTGTGGGGTAGCCTAAGATTTGAACAACTGAATTGTAACCCAACCAAACCCAGGCTCAACCTCAGTCTAACATAACATGCTTGACTCCAACCAAACTCAGGTTGAGCTAGAGTGCGCTTGAGTTGGCATTGGTGCCATCTTCGAAAACCTATCCAAAACCAATAAAGGTGTTTCCCTTAAGTTCTTCACAGACCCATGAAATCCATACTGGTGCATACTCAAGGTACAACTGGGACAGGTATTAAGGTGATACAGAAGAATTACATGATCGTCTAACGCTCACCATATTTCTCAATGATCTAAAGTTCTAGCCAAACATATTTCTCATCCCCCAAGGCCAACATAATGTTTTCCTCCAAAATGGCTGCCTAAATTGATTTCTCTAAGTGAGATACCTTGAGACCATAGACACCTACTACTGAAACTAACTTCCTAAAGATTTTTTTTTTTTGATAAGATAAAAGCCCATTATACTTTACATGACATAAGAAAAAGAGAACTATACAAAATCTCTAGTAGGCTGCAACAAAACATATCCACAAGCCTATATTTGGCTTGGATGAGGGATCCCATCCAGTCCTAATCTGAGTATCCCTGGTACCCTCAAAGACCTCAGAAATTAAAGAGAAAAAATGACCAGCCTGAATTTTGCAGCTAACCTATATACAGGTCCTCAAAATTCACAAAAGTCTGGCTATTTCACATTCTCCATATGCTCCAACAAACGGCAGCTGGAACCAAATTCCACAAGAAGCTACCATTGATACTAAAAGCCTTTGTCTTTCAGCATGCAATCAAATCCATTAGTAGGCTTTGCATAACCCAATACATGCTGCCATGCAATCAGATCAAACCTATTGGCCATAAGGACAGTGGAGAAGCAAATGATACACTGTTTCATCTTCTCCCAAACGCCTACATCCGTGATGAAATGTCCCTTAGAGAAGATGATCGACAGTTAGGATGTGATTTAGGCTGTATCAGTATCAAAAACCATATCGCACCCCTGGGATATGGATTTGTATCGACGTATCGAACTTATCGAAGGGAAACTCTTTATAAAAAAGGAAATGGTGAAAAACACTAACCAAATGTTGGAATTTTTTTTTTTTTTTTTGAAAGGTAAGGATATAATTTATTAATAAAAGTTACAAAAGATAATACAGGAGAGATATCACAGCAGAGGCACCGAGGTGATATCATCATAAAACAAAACCAAAAGACATCCAAAACATATTACAATTCCCTATACCATATGGCTTCCTAATCCCCATCCTCAAAACATTCCCAAACTGACGCCCGCTTAAATAGCGATTTATAGATATAAATAATCATCTCCTCCATGCTATGAGACTTATCCTCAAATATCCTAACATTCCTTTCTTTCCATAATCCCCAACAAATGACCCCTGGCAATGAACGCCAGATAGACGGGGAAGTCTCCCAAGACCCCAAATCCTCCAACCCGATATCAGTTCACTTTCCTTGGAAACACCTAAGAAATTTGGAGGTTAGAGGAAAAATCTCACACCCTTTTTGCCATAGAACAATAGATGAAAAGATGATTAATTGATTCCTCTTCAACCTTGCATAGAATGCATCTATAGGCCAAATGCCACCCACTACTCTAAAGATGATTTAGTGTTAGATTTTTATCCAGGAAACTATTCCATATGAAGAAGGATACCTTTGAAGGAATGTTCGGGTTCCAGATACCTTTATGGGGAATAGACCTTAATGGACCATTAGATAATTTCAGATAAAAAGATTGTGAGGAAAAACGCCTTTTCTGATTTAGTTTCCAAACCCATCCCTCCTGACTTTCCAAACTAGGATTACAAGTACCCAATACTTCTAATAGTCTAATCATCTCATCCTCCTCCCAATCATTTGGATCCCTCCTCAACCTGGGAATCCAACAACTTCTATTCAAAGCATTGTGACACTGAAATTTGTGAGTCTCTGACCAAATGGTATATACTTGGGAATAAATCCTTCAAGGAACACTCCCCTCCCCACAAGTCAAACTAAAATCTAATATTCTCCCCCGAACTTAATTGAAACCTAATATGCTTCCAAAACTTTTCTTTCCCAGCCATTATGGATTTCCAAATACCACACTCATGTCTCCCTCTCACCCTTCTAGATTCCCATACCAATTCCTCACCAAACCTTGCCACCACCACTCTACACCATAAACTGTCTCTCCATACCAAATCGCCATAACCACTTAGTCAACAGTATCCTATTGTGCATCCTAATCCTCGTTATACCTAGACCCTCATTATCAAATGGTCGACAACAAATATTCCAATCTAACAAATGATATCTATGGTGATCCAGATCATCATCCCAAATAAACCACTTAAACATTGATTCTATCCTATTAGCCACAGAGATCAGTATGGTAAAGAGAGATAGAAAATAATTGGGGATAACTGTCAGGGTTGCCTTTACCAAAGTCAATCTCTCACCTTTAGATAAAAGCGAGACTTTCCAAGTATCTAATCTTACTAAGATTCTTCCAATCACCGGATCCCAAATTGACTTTGCTTTGAAACTTACTCCTAGGGGTAGACCCAAATAAGTTGAGGAGAGATGACCTATTTTACAACCCAAAACCAAAACTAGACTCTCAATGTCACAGCTTCCACTCACCTAAAATAATTCACTCTTAGCTAAGTTTATTTTAAGGCCAAAAACTACCTCAAAACATCCCAAAATGCATCTTAGATAACCTACTTAACTCACTTCAGCATCACAAAATATCATCGTATCATCCGCGAACTGGAGATGAGAAATAGTCACCCCCTCTTCCCTTCCCAACTTAAAACCTAAAATAAAACCCATTTCAGCCCTTTTGATCATCGACTCGACACCTATGATACCATTATGAATAAAAACGGTGACAAAGGGTTCCCTTGTCGCAACCTTCGCGATCCTCCAAAAAATCATTTAGGGCATCCATTGATTAATATTGAGAAGGAAGATGATGAATACAAAACGAAATCCAACTTCTCCATTTAGCCTCAAAACTCATTCTATTCAACATATAATCTAGAAATCTCCTATTTACATGATCATAGGCTTTTTCCAAATCTAATTTACAAATCACCCCACCTTTTCCAGATGTTCGCCTATTTTCAATACATTCATTAGCAATTAAAACACCATCTAGGATTTGTCTACCCTCAATAAATGTCCCTTGTGGAGGTGAAATAATCTCTTTCATTACCATTTTCAACCGGTTTGCCAATAGCTTAGAAATAATATTGTATATACTGCTCAATAAGCAAATTAGGCGAAAACCCTTCAATTCCACCACCATTTTCTTTTTGTGAATAAGTGTGATAAACATGTTATTGAGATGATCATAAAACTTATCCGAATAATAAAATTCATCAATAACTTTCATCAAATTCACTTTTATAATGTCCCAACATTTCTGGAAAAAGGAAATAGAAAATCCATCCGGGCCAAAAGCCTTATCTCCTTTCATTCCCATAATAGATTTATACCCGTCTTTCAAAAAAGGCCTCTCCACCCAGCTCTTCTCCACTCCTGATATTCTATCAAATTCCAAACCATCAAGTAATGGCCTATTTGGGACATCTTCCTTAAAAAGATCCTTGCCGTACATCTCCTCCTCACGATTTACGAATCACCTCTTGATCATGAATCCATTCTCCATGTAACAAAATCCTTAGAATGTCATTGTTACTCTTGTTTTGGGTTGCTATTTTATGAAAAAAAATCGTATTTTTGTCCCCCTCTTTCAACTATTGAATTCTAGATCTCTGCCGCCAAAAAATTTCCTCTTTAACTGTCAGCATTTGAAATTCCTTTCGAAATATCTCTCTTTTGCTTCTTTCCTTCCTTGATAAATTTGAGATTCTTCTTACACATCCAATCTATTAATTTCATCCTCACATCTCTTTCTCTCATCTTTTAGATAACCCGCTGAATTTTTCCTCCACGCTTTTAATTTAAATTTTAGATTTTTATTCTTTAAAGCAAAAATCCAACAGGCATTACCTGAATAAGATGATAGGTTCTAAACCATCTCCACTAAGACCCTAAAACCAAGCTCTAAAAACCAAGATTCCTCAAATTTGAACAGATATGAGCCATTTTGTCCCCTCCCCATCTCATGATCTCAAGAAGAATAGGCGTATGGTCCAATATTGATCTTGGGATTGTGCTCTAAACCCTCCCCAGAAAGAGATTCTCTCACTCATTACAAAATAAGAATCTATCCAATCTACTTAGAGAAAGATTCCCTCTAAAAGTTGATCAGGTATATTTTGCCCCTTTAAGAGAGCAATCTATCAACTTCCACCTATCAATAAAATCCCCAAATTTATCCAATGATTATCCCTCAAAATATCACCCTTTCTTTCATGTGCAAACCACACTAAATTAAAATCACCACCAATACACCATGGCAAGTCCCACCTAGCCTTTATATCATCCAATTCTCTAAGAAAATCATCAATCTCCCCCCCCAATATCGGACCACAAACTCCCGAAAACACTCATTTCTCCACCCTATCGACCATCTTACATTGAATTGAAATTGAAAATGCCCCCACATCAAATTCCAACATCACAATTCTATCTCCATTCCAAATCATTAAAATACCACCCAAAACCCCTCTTGAAGGAAGAGCCAACCATAGATTCAATTCTCAACCCTAAATCTCCTTCACAATAGCCCCCGATATCTATTTCATTTTAGTTTCCTGTATCACCAATATATCCGGATGCACACCTCCAAAACCTTTACGAATGGTAATTCGTTTGTCCTTATTACCCAATCCTCTAACATTCCAAAATAACAATGTAGGATCCATAAATTACTCGAGCAATATCCCATTTCCCCTCCTTACACTTCCTTGCCCCAATCTCCCATCCTTCTTGTCATAGTTGACACTACTTTCTAATTTTTTTAGCTCATTTATCATTCGTTTCTCCCTAATTGATTTGACTCCATTCTCCCCTTACGACCTCAATAATTTCCCCTTCAAAGCCTTCATAGGACAAACCCAAGAATGGACCGAACTCCATCATTTTATGAAGAACTCACTCTGATATCATCTCATCATCTCTTTGCATCACTCCTTTGATTAATAATTGTTCTGAGTTCCTCCGAACCTGTCTTGGAATTGTAAAATCCTCCACACTTCAATTCCTTTGCAATCATCTCCCCTCCCTCCAAAGATAAATACACACTTAAGAATCATTACAAATAGACAACAACCATCTAGGATGGTTGGGGGATTTCGCCATATATAGAAACTTCGTAAGGTTATTTAATAAATCTTATTGAAAAATGTGTTAAAAGTTAAAACAAAAAATGTTTCAATATGTTCTACCATGTTTGCTGTAATTTTCTGAATTATTTTCATTTTTCGGTGATTTTTTATTAATTTTTTATTCAAAACATAAAAAATAAGAAATTATAGAAAAACACAGTAGAATTACGAGAAACATGCATGTATTAATATGTTCTACTATGCTCTATATGGCATAAGTATTATATTTTTGTTTTTTCTGCTCTCTTTTTTTTTCTCTTCTCTTTTGGCCTTTGGCTACTGTAACTTTATTCTTTTAGCTTTTTGGCCATTTTTTATTTCTTTTAATATATTCGTTATTCATCAAAACAAAAAAAATGTTCTACTATGCTTACAGTATTTTCTCAAAATTTTTGGCAATATTATTATATAAATAAAAAGTAATTTTATTTAGAAAACGTACTACAATAACATATTATGTAAATCATGAGTTGTAGCATTTCACATGAAAAAACAGACCAAACAATTCCCATTTGGTGCAAATTTTTAAAAATTTTCTTTTATTTTTTGTAATTTTTTTGAATAAGTAAATAAAATTAATTATTTTCCAAAAAAAAAAAAAAAAAAAATTCAACTCCATGGAAGTGATACAAGTTTTTTCTTCAAAAGGACTGAAATAACGTCCTAGATTTAGGTAGTAGTAGCTTAATGTACAAAAAAAGTTGAAAAATAAAAGATTTTGGAGCAATTTTGAGTAAGGGTGATAAGGGAGTACTTGGACGTCAATACAATATTGTCGTATGGACAGAATCTGGGCCTTTTATATATAATTTTGTAGCATATTGTCGATATGTACCAATGCATCGATACGTATCGGTGATACACTCTTTTTGTAAAACTACAAGGGGGTTTCATATCCCCCCTCGATACCGATACAATACAACTGCATCAATATATCGATACTTCAAACCATGCTTCCATGTCATTGTTGCAAGTAAGGGATTGGATTGGTTTCCATATAAGGTTCTTTCTGAGTTTTCATATTCTTCCATCCTCTCTACCTGGTTGTACCTCGGTCCTTTCAAGGAAAGATGGCATCTCAGCAAATGGCAGGATTTCCTAATCATTCAAAGGTTCAGAAAGGATTGGTTCTCAACAACCAGTCATGTAATCAGTCACCTTCATCTTCTTAGTCAATTGTTGCCTAATATATATGAGAGAAGGGGACCCCGTGAACACAATTATTCTCTCGGACTCTCTGTGCACATGTATGCACGTTATGTAACTTGCGCCTAACTCCCCCACTTTCATTGTCCAAGAGTGTCCTTCCTAAGGGGGAATGTTGAAATATATTAGGTAAATTAACTCTAACCTCTCCTACAACCTTAGGGTTTTAGGAGAGACAGTTAATTGCTTCATTCAACATGGTATCAGAGCAGGTTTGGTCATGAGTTTGAATCTCGGTCAATTGTTTTATTTAAGATGGTATCAGAGTAGGGTTTAAGTCGCAAGTTCAAATCACCCCGTAGATGCAATTGTTCTCCTAGACCTCACACCTAGGTCCCCCATGTTCATTATTCAAGAGAGTCCTTCCTAAGGCAGGTGGGATTTGGTAGGACAACTTACAGAGTGCCTAAAGTAAGAATAACATTAGGGCTAACACATCAATGACAAAAAAGTGATATACACTTTTTGGGGGATGCTTTTCACTTTTTGGTACTGATGTGTTGGCCCCTAATGTCATTCTTACTTCAGGCACTCTTAAGTTGTCCTACCAAATCCGGAGTGTTCCTGAGGGGGAGTGTTGAAATATAATAAGTATATTAACTCTAACCTCCCCTACAACCTTAGGGTTTTAGGAGGGGCGATTAATTGTTTTATTTAAGACGGTATCAGAGCAGGTTTGGTCATGAGTTCGAATCCCGGCAAAAGCATTTTCCCGGATGTAGTGTTGTGTGTGTGTATGTGTTGTGTGGACCCGTGCCTAGCTCCCCAAATGTGTTCCCAAGAGAGAACAGTGTTTCTCCTGAGGGGGGTGTAAAAGTATATTAATTCTTATATCTCCTAACATGGTTAATTGCTTTATTAAGATGGTATTAGAGCAGGTTTTAGGTTACGAGTTCAAATCTCCCTGTGGACACAATTATTCTCCTAGGCTCTTTGTGCACATATATGCACGTTATGTGACTTGCGCCTAGCTCCCCCACGTTCATTGTCCAGGAGCGTCCCTCCTAAGGGTGAGTGTTGAAATATATTAAGTAAATTAACTCTAACCTCTCCTACAACCTTAGGGTTAATTGCTTTATTTAAGATGGTATCAGAGTAGGTTTGGTCCTGAGTTCGAATCACGGCAGAAATATTTTCCCGGATGTAGTGTTGTGTGCGTATGTACGTATTGTGTGGACCTGTTCCTAGCTCCCCAAGTGTGTTCCAGGGAGAGAACAGTGTTCCTCCTCCTAAAGGGGGGGGGGTGTTGACATATTAATTTGTGTATCTCCTCACACCTTAAGGTTTTGGGAGAGTTAATATACTATCAACACCTGAGAGGCCTATCAAAGCACCATAGATCCTCCCAAAAATAAGTTCTACCATTTCCAATTTCAAAGCTCATGGCTTGACTGAAGAGATTTTTGTGCTTTGAGATTCCTTTCCAACCCCTTTTATGTGGGAGGAAGTATTGCTACTGTTGCCCAAATAATTTGAGCATCTTGCAAAAGCTAGCATAGAAGACATCAATGTGGATGAGGAAACTCTTAGCAAATTGTCTAGGCTGATGGGGCATAAGGTGGAAAGTTGGCTGCCAAAAAACTTGGGTCTTCCTCCTGGCTGTAACCCAAATTTTTTTTTTTAGTTTTTTATGAGAGAATTTATTCAAGAAAGGGGACAAGAAGTCCCCCAAAAGATAAACAAAGAAAAATACAAAAATGGGAGCCTCATAAGCCCCAAAACCTTAACAGACCCTTTAGCCCCCCAATAATTGAGTTCCAATTCCTTCGCAACCCTCCATCTGCCTTGATATCAAAACCTTTATATCTTACAACCTAGAAAGCCACTTTCTCCTAGGCTCTTCTATAAACCGCATAAAGATAGTTTCGAGTAATTGTTGAACGTTCTATTGTTGCATTCCAACTAGATTGGCCAACACATCGCAGCAGGAACAATCCTCCAAATATGCCTCCCTCTTAGGATTGAGTGCTGCCATCCACCAACCAAACAATTAAAAAAAAAAAAAAAACCATGTCCGGCAAGTGATCCAAGACAAACCGAAATCAAGCACAAGGCCAGACCATACCTCCCAAGCATAGGGGCAATGAAGAAGCAAGTAGGATATGGACTCCCACTTCTATAAGAAGGCATATGTTAATGAGGATGCTCACCTTTTCCCTTAAAATACCCAACACAGTTGTCCATAAAATGAATTGAACATTCGTAGAGACTGGTGGGTACCAAATTTCCCTCAAGGAATGTGCCTAAGAGGAGGAATCCATTAAGTCATAACACAACTTCATCGTGAATGTCCCATTATGGTTTGGATCCCAACACCTTTGATCTTCTTGATACCCAAAATCTGCCATGAGTCCAACCTTCCAAGAAAATTGGCAATCAACAGAGTTCCCAATTGAAAGCATCCCTCAACAAAGTAGGATGCCACGGTGTTCTTTTGGGCATTTAAATCATGTAGACTGCAACCTTTGCTTGAGGATTAGCTGCCAAGGTGAAGATCTTAGAAAAATTCACTTTCAATGCGGAATCACCACACCACTTATCCTCCCAAAAACGAGTTCTCTTCCCATCCCCCGCTAAGTATCTCAAGCTTCCCTTGAATAGGAGAAAATGGTGCATTATCCCCTTCCAAAAGCCCCTATGTGAACCCTTGACCTGTTGCGGATCCCACCCGTCGATTGTACCATACTTTGCTAACACCACTTCCCTCCACATACTATCCCTTTCAACTGGCAATCTCCATAATCATTTGCACAACAATGCCTTATTCATAGTGATGATCCGTTGAAGGCCTAAATACCCTTTGCTTTTCGGGCTGCAAACCTGATCCCATGCCACCAAAGTGTCCCCCCCCCCATCGGTTCCTTCCCAACCTCTCCACCAAAAGTCTCTCTGCAGGTTCTCAATTTTTTAAGTCACCCCAGCAGGAATAGTAAAAAGCAACACATAATAAATTGGACTACTCCCTACAGTGCCTTGAGCAAGGTGATCTTCCCTCTTTTTGACAGACACATCAATTTCTAACCCACCAATCTCCTTTGGATCCTTTCTTCACCCAGATTCCAAACTTCTTTCTTTTTATATGAAGCACCAGGGGGGCGACCTAAATTTGTCGCTTCACAAGCCAACATATCCAGGACTTTCCCAAAGTATTTCTTTGATTTGATTAAAGGGTGGTGGATTGTGAATCTGGCAAATTTTTCTTCCCTCATCTGGCATGCCCTACTAGGTGCTATCTATTGGGGTGTGTGGAAAGAGAGGAATCGCCGAATTTTCTAGGGCAGGTCTCGTAGTTGGGAGGAGCTCGTGATATTTATCTATAAGCTCCTTTTTAAATTGGGCCTTTGTGTGGCCTAAGTTTGACAAGATTGAGTGATATTCCATGTGGTGTGAAAATATGTAATCTGTTGTTTCTTTTGATATGTTTTTGTTCTGTTTTGTTTTTCCTTGTTGCCTCCTTTTGCTAGGTATCACCTGCTGGGGATCCCTTGTTTGCTTATTTGCTCTTTTGTTTCTTCAATAAAGGTTCTCTCTCTCTCTCTCTTAAAAAAAACACATAATAGTAACCACCCCTATTGCAATCAGCATACTCTTCATAAAATTTATTTTTATCCGACACCAGCTCAAAGCATTTCAAAATGTATCTCAACCACCAGATCTAATGTTGGGAATCGCTGCAAAGAATCAATGTGTTGTTTGCAAACTAAAAGTGGGCTATCTTCAAACCATTTTAACCTGCCAGGAATCTCTTTATCATACTATACTCAGCTGTTATCTTAAGCATTCTCCCCAGAACCTCTGCCACCAACAGGAAAAGGAGGGTAGATTGAGGATCTCCCCATCTCAAACCACTAGAGCATCCAAAATATCCCTTAAGCGTATCAATTACTAAAATAGAAAATATAACCGTGCTGAAGCATTTCTGCATCCAACTCCTCCATCTAAGGCCAAAACCACATCAACCCAATACATATGATAGAAAGCCCCAATCTACATTGTCATATGCCTTCTCCAAATCTAATTTACAAACCACACCCTTCCAGACTTTAGCCGTGAATCAATACACTCATTAGCACACAACACTCCATCCAAAGATCTCCCTTTCAAGAACACCCCTTGCTCCCTAGAAACAATTGAAAGAAGAATGTTTTTTTGCCTTAAAGTTAAGCATTTGGATATGATTTTATTAGTGCTTCCCACCAAACTGATAGGCCTGAAATCCTGTACGTTCTCCACCCTTACTTTCTTGGGAATAAGAGAAACATAGGTACAATTGCTTCCTATGTCAAGAAAGCCCCACTTGTAGAAATACTTAATGACAAGCATCAAATTATCCTTAATTATTCCCCATCACTTTCTATAGAAAGCAATTGGAAACTCATCCAAACCCAGAGCCTAATCCACTTCAAGTTGCTAAACAACTCTCTTTATCTCCTTCTCCCATAGGCCTCTCCAGCCAATCTGCATGGGATTCCGAAATCCTTGGCATAAGAAGACCATTGAATCTTGGTCTTAAAATTCAGAATCAATGTATAGATCTCTATAAAATTTCCGCTATCAAAACACATCCTCTCGCACCCTCAAGTCTCGTGATGGAATTATACCCCTTCTACAACTTACCATGCAATGGAAAATTTTGGTGTTGTTGTCCCCTTACTTTAGCCAAATGATCTGAGAATTCTGCTGCCACATGATGGAGAGCTTTTGGGATCTAGTGGTGATCTATGCACAAGTGAAAGCTAGCAAGGTGGAAAAAAGCTTATATTTCCCTTGAGGGGAGAATAATGCTAATCAAGTCATCGACGACCAATATCCCTACTACCATATGTCTTTATTCAAGAAGCCCAACAAGGTCGTACAAAAAGTAAACAAGATTCAAAGAGATTTTCTATGTGAAGGATATCAAGAAAAGGACCATTTGGTAAAGTGGAATTGTGTGTGTGCAAACCAAAATCCGAAGGGGTTATAAGTGTTGGACGGATAAAAGATCATAATATAGCTTTGTTGGGAAAATGGTTGTAGAGATTTTCTACTAGAAGGGGAAGTCTGACACTTTATTGGTTCCAACACATATGGCTCAGATCCAAACGGGTGGAATTACAATCAAACCAACAACATTCCCTCTTGTTGTCCTTAGAAACAAAGTATCCAAATTGCTCAATCATTCTTCAACCAAACCAAAATAAACTTTCATTCATTCATAAAATTATATATCTGTATTACACCACTTTATCTCCTCCACATTTATAGACACAACCCTATTATTAACCTTATACAATATTTGACCACTAAGAAACTCCTAATTAAAGAACTTTGAAAAAATAAATACCCTTATATTCTAATAGCTACCAGAATTTTGGTCTAAACTTTCCCAAAACACATTGAATTTGCAAGATCTAGGACTCATTGAAAAGGTAACTCAATAGCCTTTCAAATCACACAAAAATCAAGCCAAACGGGTAAGTGTTTAACTCCACAAAATAAGGCCTAAATAAAGGTGATAAAAATAAGATTTCATACTTTCCTAATAGTTAATAAAATCAATTCTAACCTCCCAAATTGACCGACAAAATCCTAACCTAGATTAAACAAAAACTGATAAAATTAAAAACCGATGCCAAACAAAATATAACACGAAACATACCCTTGTAACTAAATACTGGATATTTCTTCGTGGTGCATCAGTCTCCCATGGTTCAAAAAAAACTCATCCTTGAGTTTTGTATTGTTGTAAATACAACAAAATAAGTTGGACCATGCTATCAAAGCTTCGATAATTCTCTTGCTGTCTTTCAAATACATTTTTGCTCCTTGAAAGAAAACTTGTGAACATGTGAAGTAAAGAAGGGATCGTCATATACATAATGTAAAATTTCTAGCATTAAAATACACCACAAATATAAATCTATAAGGTATGTGTCTCCTCATCAAAATTAGCCTTCTTTTCATAAATTCATTGCTTGTCAAGCACCACTTTATGGTATTGAAAAGAAGCAATCATGCATTCAGCACTACCACTGTAGCTCCCATGTTTGAATTGAAGAATAAAACCTTCTTCATAATATTACATTATAGTCGATCATAGTTACCAGAGCTAGGGCTATCAACGGAGCGAATACGAATCGAATATAGGCATATTCGTATTCGATTTGTTTAACCTATAAATTCACCTAAATTTTAACCGAATATTCGACGGATATTTTCATATGGGGTTCGAATTCGAAATCCATTTAACTAAACGAATATCATATTCGAATCCGAATATCCAAAAAAAAGAAGAGGAAGAAGAAGAAGAAGAGTCTTACAATCATGGAAAATCAGAAATTAAACCCCTTTTTTCACCTTTTTGAAAGAAAAAAAAAACGATCAAATGCTCTCATATCTCTGGGAAAAAAGAAGAAGAATGAGACAAAGAAAAAAAAGAAGAGGAGAGGAAGAAGGGGGAAATAAGGAACACACCATTGCCATCGTCGTTCTCGTCGTCATTGCCTTTTCCATTGTTCCCCACCATTGTCGCCGTTGAGGTGTGGACATTTGCAAATATCACCAATTGGGGCCCGTGACCTAAAAAGGGTTTGCATCTCCCTCTGCTTTGTTGACGTTCAAAGCCGATTGGTGTTAACGTTTGCAAATATTACTGATCGGGACTAAGTCACTCTTCGGATCCATCTCCCTCTTCCTCTTCCTCTTCCTCTTCCTCTCCATCTCCCTCTTTCCCTCCATCGATCAGGTAAAATGAGAAATCAACCCACTTAGGGTTTTGTCTGTATTTGGATGTTTTTACTATAATACTCTTAGACACATGATTTATTGAAATACCCTTTGTTTACTATAATACCCTTAGATTCATATATCATTTATGGCCTTGTAATATCATAATATGCTTAGAATGTAACAAGAGAGATATATTTAACTCTATATACTATTTAACATATTTCATATATATCGAATATTTTTTCGGATCGGATGAAGGTTTATTCATATTTGATTTGTCTATAAAGAATCAAATATTTTAACGGATCAAATATAGATGCATTAGTATTTTCTTTTTTTGGACCAAACACGAACTAGATATCGGATAAATATCGAATGATTGACAACCCTAACTAGAGCGAGAAGCGAAAGCAGGAAGCAATACGAACGTGAGAAGCAAGAAACAAGGTTCAATAAATCATTGGGAAGTAAGTCAAAAAAGATAATAAAGTAAATAACTATAAGTTATAAACAATAATTTCAACCACAATACAATAAAGTGACTAAACTTAAAGAAAGCACATAAAAACTTAAAAGCTATACTATGTAAGTAAAAAAGAATAATGACATATAAATCAATATGCAAACCATTTGTTATTAGTATGGCCAACCATACATAAGATTTTTTTGTAGATAAATTACATCTTAGAGTAAGACTATAGAAGACCTTATATATAAACCAATGGATTTAAATCTTTTATATTGGATTGGAATAAAATAATATAAACAATAAATTCAATACTAAGGTTGTCTTTGGCATGGAATCCCGGATCTTAGGATCATGATCATTTGATCAAATCGTAAGATCACAATCCTAAGGATCTTGTGATTAGATTGAGCATGTCATTTGACTAGAGGTTGAGATCAAACCACGATCTCTTCAAAAGGAATTGGTAATGACGGACCCAAACAGCCCACTTCACTCCAATAATTCCAAAGAAAACCTAATTTCATCCCTCACGACTCCACCATCAATATGATCAAACATGAGAAAAACCCACAGTGTGCCCTAGAAATCTTTTACATGGTGTCCATGAAACAGGACTTCAATCTTGCATCAAAAAAAGGGGGCTTCAATCACAACCACTACACATACTCTACATCCTACATAAGCTTGCTAAGTCCAAGAAATACAAGGCCGTAGATGCAATTCTCCAACCTTTACCCTCTTATGGAGATTTGACATGCAATTCCAAATATCTTGTCAAAGATTTGGTGAGCAAGACGCCCTCCAAGCACTATAGGCCTACATAAACAATGGCATGTCCACGGCCATAGCCCTCATCCAACATTGGAGAAGAAACCCCCCCAAAGCACGAGACTTCCTCCAACCGCTCACTCAATTGTTGTTGTTGTCGGTGGTGGTGGGGTTCTTTTTTCAAGAGGGTCAAATTTGAGGAGTCGGCAATGGCAGAAAATGTTATGGCTTTAGCCTACGGATGGGTTTCGACATGAGGAGGCGGATCAACAACTGCAGGGCTTGGTGATTTACAAACCATTTCAAGTAGTAGGTGGTGATTTTGTTGAGCATGGAAGAAGAGATGAGATCTTAGGGTGAGGTAAGGGGTTTTTTGCTGCATATTTGGATCCTGGGTGCTTTTTGTGTGAGATCCATTGTTGTCGCTACGCCACTGCTGTGTCATATGATGGTGTGTGTGTGTGGATAAAAACAGAAGAGAGATCAAATGAGAGGTAGGTTGTTCTATATGCTTTTCTCCATCTCATGCACAAATGGGGGGTGTGAGGAGAGAAGAGTGAGAGATGATGGTAAAGGTGGGAGAACGGTGAAGGTATTGGTTGTTACTTCCGCGGGTTCGTCAAGAAAAAGGGGAAGAACGATAGGTTATGTTTTGTAGGTCAATAGACAAAAATAACCTCAAATTTAACACGTGAATTTTAGGTACTTAGCGCTTCTTTAAATTGGTTCACAACCATTCGTTCAGGATTGTGCTTTTCAACTCAATCTAAAATGGGGCAAAAAATTGAGCCAACTCAAAAGATCCCATGTTAGATTAGAAATCAAAAGTCTCATTTTGTGTTGCAATCACAATCTAAGTTTTAATAGCAATCTTAGATTACATGCGAAAGAGAACCTAAATCTTTTTTTCCTACACAATCATTACTAAATCTAATGGATAATATTTTATTCAATGCTAACCGCATAGGATTTACATTAATTAAAATACAATAATCTTTCTTGGATCGCTT
>JAOXJP010000003.1:11345926-11386474 GCA_025762735.1 Platanus orientalis | reverse complement strand
ATATGTATGTATACATATACATATATATATGTATACATATAGCATGGGTCCAACCTTGTTTCAACATAAAATAACCAAACCAAAATTTTTCTACACATATGTTCTTGATGACTACTTTAAGCCATTGTTTGAACATGATGCCCTTTCTGTTTTGCCTGAATATTAACCTTGATTATACTTATCAATATCCTCTAAATAGATATACAAACCACCCTTAAAACCCACAATTCAAAAGAACCTAAATTGGTCATCTAAGTACTTGATGATCACATGTGATGAATGCTAAATTTGATTGTGGTTTATTATTTCATGCATGTTTAGTGTTTAATATTTTTTTTGTTTTTATACTCTGATATGTATGCATGCTAGAACTCATTTAAGTGAACCATAATCTGACTTTTGGTGTATTTTATTGATGAGTATTAACTTAGATTCTATCTTTGAGATAAATCTTGATAATTAGGTTCTTAACTCCTCACCTATTCATATCATTATATGCATGTTGCATCAAATGGGTGTCCTCACATGCATTACCCTAGTGCTTGTTTGTCCTACATCAAATTAGTATCAGAGCTTAGGTTAGATGGTCATGCAATTAGATGTGGGTTCTTACATATCAGGGTAGTCTACATACATTAGGTTTAGTCTCTTTACTTATTGAAAAACATTTAGTGTTAGGTTTCATGGGATATAGTTCTAGAAAAATTTATTGCATTGTTGTGAGTGTCTAGTGGGTTAGGACCACTTTCTCATAACCTTTAGGGTATGACCACTAAAGGATGGAATGATTACCAACCAAGATATTCTAGGAGGATCTAGATTAATCTTTACCAATGACCTAGCATATAGATTCCAATCTCTATGTGATAAGATAGATAGGCTGACATATTCAATTGAAAATAGCAACAAGCTAAACTCTCAAACTCAGATTGATGATTTAGGGAGAGAAATGAGAGCTACATATCCTAAATTATGTTAATAGGATGAGAGGGGAACCCACCAAGATCCCCCTTGGAACCATTATTTTGATTATGGTTCTGTGAGAGATCCTAGGAGGAGTTGACCCTTTAATCTAGGTTTTGAGCCTGAGCCCCTTCGATTTTTATTGAAAGAGAGTCCTCTAAATTAGATAAATGGGCAAAGCTTGAGGAAACGACTAGATCCAAGATATCTGAGTGGGATTGTGAAAAGAACCATAGAGAGTATAAGGATCTAAGAGGTTTGAGAGACATGAGAGACTTAGAGAGAGGCATGTCCCACCCTATGGTCAATCAAGAGCAATATCTTTCTGTCAAACAGACCACTTCTACTATAGCTGACTACATAACATGGTTTGATAACTATTGTTTGAAATATAGAGTCAATGAGAGTTGAGTTACAACCATCACTAGATTTAAAGAGGGGCTCATACATGAGTTACAAAAAGAACTCCATCCTTACTATATCATTACATTAGAGGAGGCTTATAGACTAGCCTAGGACATGAAGAGGTGTGTGAGGCTTTATGCTTTCTATTTCCTAGATCCTAGGTGTAAATATGTTAGGTCAGGAACCTGTATTGGTAGATAGCCACCTATACCAGGTCCTAGTACCTCTAGACCTACCCCTACTCCTGATAAAGAGAAGGATGTGGTTGAGGGTTTACCTATAGTAGACCCTAAACAATGTCTTAATCAGATAGAACATTATCTACTTATAAAAGACACTATACGTAAGAAAGATCCACAAGAGGATCAGTCATTAGATAAAGTGGGAGTTGATAAGCTATATAACCCTTTTACAGTGGAAATACCTAGTGATGATGAGTAAGAAGAACCTTAGGAGATTGACCAAGAGGTTCAAAGAGTTCAGGAGAGCACATCTATAAAGGTCTTAGTGTTTAGTTTTGTTGTACCTAACCCTGACCATGATGTTGAGCAAGAGATTGACCAATAGGTTCAAAGAGTTTAGGAGAGTGCATCTATAGAAGCCTTAGTGTCTAGTTCTATTGTACCTAACCCTGACTATGATGCTAAGTAGGAGATTCATGAGGTCTAAAAGGTTTAGGAGGTTCAGGTCAGTGTACCTATAGCGACTTTAGTTTTTAGATTTGTTGTGCTTGAACTAACCCTATCCCAGACCCTTGGTTGGATCTATCACTTAAGAAAGAACCACTTGTGCCTAGAGTACACACAGTCTTTGAGAAAGTGGTTCATACCCCTAGTGTATACAATTCCCTAATGCCTAACTAGGACTAATCTATTAGGCATTTCTGGAAGGTACTATGGAAGATGAGGGGTGTACATATGTTGTTTCCATTGGTTAGATATTTGTCACATGATTGCCATCCACCTACTAATGGGTTAGTTAAGGGGATAATCAAGAGTCCTGGTCCAATACTGAGCAGACCTGTTTCACTCTTGAGATGTTCAGTTGGAACCTATTCTATGTCATGGGAGAGTATCTTATATTGCTTAGACTTTGTTTACATTTTTGCATCTCATAGACCACTAGAGTTTGTATTTATTGTTGCATCCATTTGTGCATCTCATACTCATACATATTTTCTGCATAAGGAGTTTAAGAATAAAGTTGTCTGGGTTAATGATAGGTATAATCAGTCAGCTGATTCTCGTAGAGTACATTGTGAGTCTCAGGTTATGGTTTCATTTATGGTGATTTCACATGCTAGGGATTTAGGGCTTCATAAAGTCTTAAGACACTTTAGACCTATTACATGTATGATTGATTTACTATATGAGTCAGATATTAGCTTTACATTTCATGTAGAGAATCGAGTTACTTTATGTGGGCAAGCATTTCTTTCTTTAGACCTTTTGTAAAACCAAAGCTTTATGCGACCTCCTTCCTTATACCTATACCATTATTTGTACTATTAGCACTAGTAGGAGAGGTTAAGACTATATACGAGCATGTTACCTTATCCAACAGATGAGAGATTTTGCAACTATATCTCATCAGGTGGACAAATAGGCTAGGTGATGGTAGTGTTTGGAGAGTGGTGGCATTGTTTTGGTATTTGAGACCAGATCGCTTAGAGCTTCTATTGACACATACATGATAGAGAGGGACATGAGTCCTACATCGTTAAAGTCGACGTCTTCTCAGGCAGAGAGTATGATGCGAGAGCATCTTGATGGAGACTTCAGACCTTCATTTTGGAGCTAGTTTAGGAGAGACATGACCATTTATTTTATCTGGGTGATAGCATGGACCCATGCTAGAGTCATCCCACTCATATGGTTTGAGTAGGGTGGAAACTTTCCAGAGCTTGCTCTAGATCCAGAAAATCTTTTATTTTATTTAGTATTTTATTCTATCTTCAGTTATTTTAGTTGCAATTTTATTTGATGCATATTATTATATAATATGAGACATGACAGGATAGGTTTTATTTTGGGAGTGAAGGAGAGAGAGTAGGGACACCATTAGTGGTGTTCTAAGGGTAAAATTGACCAAAAGCGATCAAATTAGGGTTTTTTTATGAGAATGAGCCACTTTAGGGGTATTATGGTCCATGGATACCACAATTATGATGCCTAATCAGTTTGGACATGTGGAGGCTCTTGTAAGCCTCTTGGTTGCTCAAAAACTTTAGTTAATGAATGAAATTATTGAAATTGCTTATGCTCTTGGAGGTGGATGGCTAAATGTTTGAAGAATCTCTTCTTCTTCAACTTTCTTGCTTCAAAACCTAGAAAGGTTTTCCTTGGGAGGTTTGCAATTAGCTCTACATTAATCCAAAGCAAGTAAGTGTGTTGAATTTCCGGTTTGCGATTTTCTATGACTATTTGACTGAATTGGGTGAGTTTTGTGATTTTGATTATGATCTACAAAAAAATCTCTTAAGGAATGAACTTTATTGAATCTGATATTAAGAGGTTAAAAAAAATTAGAACTTGATTGGTTGAGGATGCCAAAATCGTGTACAATCCCATAGGTGTCATCTCAAATGGTCTTGGGTTTTCCTTGATCATCCTTTTTGGAGCTGTGGTTCTCTTTCTTTAGAGAGTTGTTCAAGGCATAGTCATCTTCCAAATCGGATTGGAACTGGTCGAGATTGAACCATTCTTTCCACCTGATTTGTGAGTTTTGAGACATCGTTGCTACAATTGAAAATTTTCTTATATGCTAATAAAGGATTTAAGGCTTTGAATTTTTTCTATGACTTGATTATGACATTAAGAAAAATTCGAAGTGTTGAAAATTATTTTTTCATATTTTTTCACCTTGTTTCAACATAAATACCCAAACCAGAATTTTTCTGCACATATGATCATGAAGTCTACTTAAAGCTATTATTTGAACATGATGCCCTTACTGTTTTGCCTGAATATTATCCTTGTTTATACCTCTCAATATCCTCTAAATAGAAATACAAACCACCCTTAAAACCCATTGTTCAAAAGAACCTCAATTGGTCCTCTAAGTTGCTTGATGATCATAGGTGATGAATGCTGAATTTGGTTGTGTTTTATTATTTCACGCATGTTTAGTGTATAATGTTTCTTGATTTTATACCCTGAAATGTATTCATACTAAAACTCATTTAAGTGAATCATAATCTGACTTTAGGTGCATTTTATTGATAAGTAGAAACCTAGATTCTATCTTTGACATTAATCTTGACAATTGGGTTCTTAACTCCTCACCTATTCATATCATCATGTGCATGTTGCATCAAATGGGTGTCCTCACTTGCATTACCCTAGTGTGTGTTTGTCCTGCATCAATGAGTAGTTAGCAGAATATCATTAGAGAAAAATTGGAATAAAAATTGCATTAACAAATGGTAGAAGTATATTTGAAAAAATCAAATAGAAGTTGATATTAGATATAAAGACAGGTGGTAGAAAAAAATCAAGACACCTAAAGGAAATTGAATAACTACTTCTAAAGCCTATAAATAAAAAGGCTTAGGAAATAAATGGAAACATCCCTTAATCATCAATCAAATACTCAACAAATTCAATACTCGACATTTCAACAACTTCTAAACATACAATAGTTCTCATTGTTTAAACTTGTTTTAGTCTCACTTATACTATCCTTCTGTAATCCATTCTTTCAAGAAGAATCTTATTCAATTTATTACATTTACTTGTATTTTCATCCATTATGATAAGCACCAAAATTTAAAGCTTTTGTTCTTTAAAAGTAAAGTTTGCTCTACAACACCATGTGTTGTATGAAGGGAATTCTTCCCGAAGTAAGTACTTTTTATTTCTAAAGATGTTTAATTTGACACAATCCTATAAATTTATTTGCAAGAGTTTCACTCTGATAGAAAAGTCATTGTTCCTACAAGGCGAAAAGAACTTATTGAGGGACGAACCCTCCCCCTCATAATCATCTAATTCTTTTGTGGTGGCCGGTCAAATGGTCTGAATTTCTTTCTAGTTAATTAGTATGATTTGTCACCTGGGGTCACAGAAAAATCTAGATCTCGTGCCCACATGGGATTTGGCACGCTTGTGCAACCAATTTTTTTTCCAACACCTATTTTCGGCATGCCCTGTGGGATTGTTGAAATGGCGCTGAGAAGATGGAGTAAAGACCATAACTAGAATCTTGATTTTAATATAAATCACGAGGAAGGTAACCAAGAACCTCATCATGATGAATCCCAAGAAGCAAGGAATTTACCTAGAGAGGAGGGTTCTTCCTCTCATCATGTAACAATGGATTCTCTGGCGGATTCCATTAATAGTCTAAATGCCAGCATGGATGAAAACCTAAGGGTTCAAACCAATATGGTAGATGTACTATTCAAAAAAGAAAATGGTAGTAGATCACCTTATCCACCCGCATAGAAAATGGAGAATGGTCAACAATAACCATTTTTTGTTAGAAGAAATGATGATGGCAACAACCATGGTTATGCTAGAATAAGAAGAAATGATTTCTTTCAAGGTAGAAATGAAGTTGGAAGTAGCCATGGTTATGCCGGAACAAGAATGAACGATTTCTTCTAGGTAAAAAGTAACGATGGCAACAATCATGGTTATGCGGAAAAAACAACGATTTCTTCCAAGAAATAAATGACAAGGGAAAAACCATTTTTATGCCAGAACAAGAAGGAAGGGTCAAAATGACTAAAACACTTAACCCTTTGGAACAAACAACCAAGATTTTTCTCTTTACATAGAAGTTGGGGGGAAATACCGAATCCACCATTCGTGGAGGAAATTCCTCTAAGGCCAAAGGACTAATATTTTCCTTCTCTACCACCATAGGTGGAAAGAGTGGCTATTTACTTATTTCTCAAAGGAATAATGATTTGTCACCTTAGGAGGGAAATTTCCTCCAAGGCTGAAGGAACATAATCTTCTTTTAGTGTCATAAGTGAAAAGAATTTCCATTTACTTAATCCTCAAAGGAGGAATGATCTGTCACCCCTCAAGGTAAGAAATTCCTCTAAGGCAAGAGGAACAAGATCCTCATTCTCTACCACCACAAGAAGAATAATCTAGCCAAATACTTATTTCTCCAAGAATGAAGAATCTGCTGTCAATCAACAATGGCAAAATATAAAATGATCCCAATAACTGTCATGGTCAAAAGAATAGCTACAACAATAATAAGCCACCACAGGATGAAGGACTCGGGGGCAACCATCGTTCCAACAACCTAGTGGGCAATAAGTTGATTGGCCAATTGACCCTACCTATTATGGGTTACAGTTGCCAAAGTATCAATCTCAAGTATTGGTATGTTTTGACCAAAATGAAGTTCTAGAGAGTAAAAAAAATCCCAGAAATTACCTTATTTTTTTAGAGAATAACCAATCCATGGTTAGATACAGTGGCTATTTCACCATACATGATAGAAACACATTGGCCAATAAGTTTTTAAAGTTAAGACTATTCTAGAATTAATTAGCGGTTATAACATTTCATCAATATAAAAGTATGTTGCTTAATCTGGTTTTATCATAGTAGCTAAAAAAGCCACTAATTTTTTGTTCATTTCCCTCTATTCCTTCAATTTATAGTCGAAATTGATCTTACGACCATGACCACATGACCGAAAAAAAATCGGTTATTTGACCATTTTAAAGATTGTTGGTCAACCACTAAAAAAGAAGGCAGCCAAAAGGCTACTAGATTTTGACTTGAAATATGTCTCACCAATCTTACCGTCAGAGATAATGGGTTGCGATCTTACCTTGTGCTCATTTAAAAACAAACCCAAACATTTCCATGTTGGAATATCTTCAAAGACTTGTAGCACATTATGATTGGTGGAACTTTGAAATTAAGAAAGATGTCAGTAACAAGAATAGATGGAAAAATAACATTGGTGGAAATCCGACATCAATTATAAGAACAAATGACGGAATATCATTGGTGGAAATCCAACATCAATTACAAGAATAGATTGAGAAATAAAATTGGTGGAAATCCAAC
The DNA here is from genome assembly GCA_025762735.1 of Platanus orientalis. NCBI lineage: Eukaryota > Viridiplantae > Streptophyta > Magnoliopsida > Proteales > Platanaceae > Platanus > Platanus orientalis. The sequence goes on along the minus strand of JAOXJP010000003.1, from coordinate 11,379,065 downwards.
ATCAGTTATATGAATAGATGGTCAAATATCATTGGTGGAAATCTAAATTCAAAGTGATGCTACATGAATAGTTGGTGGAATAACATTGGAGGAAAATTGGAACAATAGTTGCATTAACATATGGTAGAAGGATATTGGAGGAAGTCAAATAGAAGTGGATGTTAGTTACAAAGACATGTGGTGGAAAACAATTACAACACATGGAGGAAACTGAATAACTACTTTTGAACCCTATAAATAGAGAGTCTTGGGAAACAAATGTAAACATCCTTTGATTATCAATCAACTACTTAACAAATTCAAACTCAGCATTTCAACAAACTTTCAAACATACAATAGTTCTCATTGTTCAGACTTGTCTTAGTCTCACTTATACAATCCTTCTATAATCCATTCTTCCAAGAAGAATGTTTTGTATATTACTTGTATTTTCTTCTATTATGATGAATTCTCTAAAATTCAAAACTTTTGTCCTTTGGAAGTTAAGTTTTCTCTATTACCCATTTTTTTGTATGAAGGGAATTCTTCTCGAAGTACATTTTCTTTATAAAGATATTTAATTTAACACAATCCTTGAGGTTTATTTGCTATAGTTTCACTCTAATAGACTTGTTCGTATAAGGTGAAAAGTACCCATTGAGGGATGAATCCTCCCCCTCATAGTCAATTGATTCTTTTGTGATGGCTGGTCAAATGGCCTAAAAGAATTCCTTTCTAGTCAATCAGTTTGATTTGGCACTTGGGGTCACAAGATTAGTCCAGATTTCTTTCCCACATGGCACTAGAATGCCTGTAGATATATTTTTGTCTGACACGTTCTAAGTTTTACATTTTCTACCATTCAATGTGATCATGATTCCAAAATTTCAAGACCTATATCTACAACACTTGTCATTTTTTCTTCTTTTTTTTTTTGGGCAAGGTCACTTGGGCTTGCTCACTATCGCATCATAATGCAAGACCCACATCAAAGACAAGAGACAAAATCTCTACAATCAAGGGAATATGATCATTCAACCTCATCTAGACAGGCAATTAAGCAACCATATCACCTAGAGAGGTATTGCCCTAAATCTATCACGAATTGGGATCTTCAACATGTGAATTTAGTGGAATGTTAACACCAAACAGATAAGGAGATTTGTTCTATCATCCTGAAACTATTCTCTTAGAAGAGCTCGAGGAATCTCCATCTCAGCTCTATAAGGGCATGGATGTTAATGCCATTGGCAATCTCATAAAAAATATGCCTAGAGTCTGTAAGTAGGGCTAGTGAATGTATTTGCATATGTCCAAGCCTGATGAAGCTCATGAAGATCAAGGAAAGAGCCTGAAGATCAATCCTATCAAGATTGCATCTAGCCTCCTCTTGAAAAGGTATAAAAGGGATGTCTCTAAACTTATACCCTTGAGACCCAAACCATATACCTTAGGTCATGTTTAGATGGACCAAAAAAACCCCTACCATAGATGCCTCACAATGGTAAAAGACTGAAATCAACTTGAATAAAAATGGGCTAAGGTCGCCCAAAGATTGATCATAGGACCGATTCAAAGCGGAAATCTGCTAGATTCAAGGTGTATTTTGTCTTCCGTTTTGTTTTGTGCTTGAATCCTACCATTATGGCAGAATATTCTAGAATGATCCCAAGGAAAATGATTGCCCTAATCATTTAGCTATAAAAGCTAATGATTAGCCTCCATATTGAGCCCTTGAGAAATCCTTCAAAGAGGAAAAAAAATGGAGCATTCGTTCTTCTTTGTTCTCTCTGTGTACTCCTTGCTTATTCGTCTAAAAACAAAGGTTGTAGTGAGCTTGAAGTTCACATTGAGCCACTGAGCTCATGAGGATAGGATTTGGGACCAGTGAACCATTTCCAAAGCTTTAAGAGCTAGAGACTGAGGTATATCTTTACTCTTTATTTAGAGTTTGGTAGAACTTGCTAAGTACATTTCTATACTATCTGGAGGTTCACATTAGATCACTTAACCTTGTAGTACATATCTTTTATGCTCTTGAAAGAGTTTGCATCTTTACAACTCTGTGCAGCCCACTATTGAAAACAGTGAGGACATGTTATAGCATAAACTTTTACTTATACTTGCTGCAATTTGGTTTTAACTTTCATTGACCTGTCTACCTCTATTTAAGGCCTATATATCAGAGATTATATCTTTGTGGTCTCAGGACCTTGGAGTCAGCATATTGTGCAACTCCCTACATCACACAGGTTTTACAGTGATTGTGTATACACTTTGATATCTTGTTATAGATGGTTTTTGAACTTGTTTGCATATTCAGTCTATCACAGAGGCTATTATTCCTTAGAGATTTCATCTATAGTGTTTGAGCTGTTGTTGTGCATATATATACACATATGTCTATTTTAGAGGCACTTTTCAGCTTTTATGGAAGCTTGACCAGTGAGCTACATTGAGCATTCTTTGATTTATAGAGCCTACTACTATTGAGAGATGATCTCCAAACAGAATCACTCTTGCATAGTGATTGTTTTGGCCAGAGACACTCAAGGTTTGTAAGTCCTTGCCGGGGATACTAAAGACAGGTTGATTGCGTGCCAGAGACACCACACATGAGTGCTTCCTAGAACCACCAAACACGGGATTGTAATAGGTTTATTGATTTTCTTGTAATAGCTATAGACTGTTAGTAAAAATTAATAGCCTCAATGAAGAGTTTTTGGAGAGTGGAGGTAGGCCCTAGAGTGGCTGAACCACTACAAATCTTGTGCCTATTGTGTGTGTGTGTGTATGTTTATGCTTGCATTTTCATTTTTATTGAGCTATCCATTGTTCACTAGCACACATCTCGCATCACTTTCGTTTCATTGGTACACCCATCCAAAAGTTATCTTAGGCACACCCTTAGTGAAAATCAATTCCACTTAAAACATCATAAAGAGCATAATCAACATCTTCCTAAGAGAAGTAATTAATTAGGGTAGAAAACTTAGTAGGAATAAAAACAGAATTTTTAAAGTAATCCTATTCATCCCCCCTCTAGGACATTTATGCTTGTCTCCTAGGAATTTCAAGGTCTACAAACAACTTGGAAAAAAAGAAAAAGATTCTAATGGTTTCATTCAATATTAGAAGAATACAATATTCAAGTCATAGAATCAACAATAGATACGATAAGAGATAGAACCCTTTCAATCCTTCTCGGTTTCTCGCCCTGTCCTTATCCCTTGATACTCATGCACGAAAACTACTTGAGAAAAACTCTTAACTTCTCTCTCCAACCCATAGGTAAAGCTATCATGATATTTAAAACTTGCAAGGACCTAAGTAGGTCAAGTTTTGTTTGACCCTAGCCCAACCAAAATCTAGTCGATTGACAGCCAATTGGTGTACAAAAACCCTTCCCGATATTTCAATTGGTATTTTTTTCTTTACCCAGTTGATAATTTGACTCAATGAAAAAGTGAGCTGTTTCACAACTATTGTTGGCAAAGCTTCATTTTTTTTAAAATAAGCATATTTTGAAGCCCTTTTTTTAACAAAATAAAATAAAATAAAAAAACTAAATACAATCAAAAAAGCATTTCATAAACTGGAGTTCTTCATTTTCAAACCAACCATAAGTAGGGTTGTCAATTGGGCTGGGCTAAGGCTAGCTTGAGCTCAGCCCAATGTACAATACAGGGGCCAGAGCTCGGCTTGTTATAAAACAATGGGCTTTGGGCCTAGTTCGGGTTGACCCAACAGACTACACCTTGGACTAACAAATGGCATGTATAGGGCTAAAAGTGTCAGAAACATTCATTGGATAAAAGAAGATTTCTAGAAGGATGTACCAAATTCTTTTTTTTGGTAGTTGACATACCAAATTCAAAATATTGCTTTAGCAAAAAACAATAGAAACACATAACTTGTCATATCACATATTGTCATGTCGCTTTTTGTCACAAAAAAATGTTTTATCTGATTGTTAATTATTCTACATCTATTAATTAATTTTAAAACAACTTAATATTATATTATATGTTATATATCATACATAATTTATATAAAATGATTTATAAATTGGGTTGGACTAGACTAAGGTTTACCGAATCAGCCTGAAAATTATTTTGAGTCTAAAGTCATAACCCAAACTTAGCCTAGCTTAAACTTATGATAACCCAACGTCTAAACTTCAATTGGGACATCAGGCTTCAGGTTAACCCGGCCCAATTGACAACCTTAGCCATAAGAAAGAAGTATATTACACCTCAAATCAAAAGGCATGAATAGGAAAAAGAAGATTAAAATATAGAAAAGAAACCAAAATTACAGGGGCATGCAAACTCATACTGATAGATAGGAGCCAAAAGTCAAGGTTTAGGAATCATTAAGGGAGTGTTGGGTAACACTCCACAAATTCAACTCCCAATTGCTGATTTTGGATTGCACCAATAATGCATTCTCTGGAATGATTTCCAGAATCAAAAAAGCATTTTGTTCATTGGAAAAAGAAATTGAAAAAAAAAAACCTAAAATCTTGACGAAAATGTAGTAGAATCAACACAGAGAGACAGAGCTAAAATCTTGACGAAAATGATGAAGATGTAGAATCAACACACACACATAGAGAGAAAGAGAGAGAGAGAGAGAGAGAGAGAGAGAGCTACTATTTCTAACTCCCAAAAAGTAATGACTTTTTCGACAGAATGACTCTTTTATAATTAAAAATCCAGGAATCACTTTCAAAGTGTTACCATATGCAGCCTAATCTGCTCATCAGAAGGTCCAAAACTGATGGAATGGATAACCCAATTTTGTTCTAAGTGGAATGTTTAATTCTTGGAAAAGGCTATGAATCCTTCTCCATCCTCCCCCCAGTTGGCACCACATTGCATATGATTAGCTCTATATGCCCAATCATGACAAAAGACAAAGCGCCTTGCGGACATTATTCATATGCACCATCCACAAACATTTTACTGGGCTGTCCGGGATGTTTTTATCACAACATCTTCACATGCTCTAGTCTCATGATCGGGTTTGTAGGGCTAATCATAAGCTGTCTCAGAGAATAAGTTCCATTTTTTCCTTCGGAAAACGATCTTCCTTCCGGGATGATATCGTATGCGCCATGCCTCCTGATGGGACACTTGGGGGCGGAATCAATTCACTTTTTGGAGGTTTTTGATTCCCCTTCCTGAGTGTCCCATCAGGGGGGTGTCGCACTTGACATCAGACCCTTCCAGAGTGGCCACATCTACTGTTCCCTTCTCCAAGTCACAGTATCAGGCTCATTCCGAGTTGAGTTCTCCATGAATGCTCCCGCGATTATAATTGTTGCACCAATTACAAGAAGTGAAAAGCATATGTAAGGTGCTCCCTTTGGTAAATCCAATCTTGAGAATTCAATACAGGCTTAGGGTCAAGTTATTAAAACCCTCCTTTAGATACTATTCTCTCCTAGTGGTTGGCATTATAATATAGCCAATATTGCCGAATCATGCAAATCTGGGCTCGGATTGTGTGCACTTGACTTTTGTGAGAACCATGAAAACGGCGTCAGGGGGGCTGATGCATCAGCAACAAAAAGTGATTTACACTTTTTGGGGGGTGCTTATCACTTTTCGGTGCTGATGTGTCTGCACCTTGGTGCCATTTTCACGGTTCTCATGAAATTCTTTCTCACCTAATTTTTTTCTCTGCAAATCTTGTCATAACACCTACACTTATGCCTCAGGCCCGCTATGTATCTTCTCTCATGTCTCATCCATTTGGGCTCATCCACTGCTTAAACAATAAGGAACAAATCTCCTGTGACCAAAATGAGTGTAACCAATTGTAATGTACACCACAGATGGACACATGATGTGTTTTTGTATTTGATGCCTCTTTTTGGACATTTATTCTTTGAATTGGGTACTTTTTTACACTTTTAACCCTATAAACACCACATGTCAGTTCATGGTGTTGTAACACATTAAACACAATGATTTTGATCGTAGATGATTTACCATCAATAATGCTCTGTATTTATATCGAATACGAATTGGATATAAGCATACTGTATTTGAATTTTTTTTTTTTTTTTTAATATAGGATCAGATTCGAATATTTTTCCCATATTTACAAAAACAATAAAACCTAAGAATTATAGAAATAGGAGATGATTGATAGATCAACTAGAGAATGGGGATCTATTACTGAGAGCTTTCTTTCATTCAAATTAGGAATGGGAGATGAGAAACGGGTTAATGTTAAAGTTATGGTATTTTTATGTTTTTTTTTTTGTTTGTCACATGGTATTCTTCTGTTGTATTCTACATAACATGTCCCACAACATTATAATATAAATAGTAATTATATATTGATTTCAATATTTTTGGATACAGACAGGGGTGGCAATGTTTGACACGACCCATGAACTCAATGCGACCCAATACGAAAATAAGTGGGTTAGGGTTGACCCTAAACGAGTTTTGGGTCAAATCAGGTCAACCCAGTCACGATAAAAAAAAAAAAAGGTCGGGTTAGGGTTGAGCCAAATGGTCTTATACCCTTACCTTGACACGACACGAACCCAACTCACAAGACAAATTATCACATAACCCGTGAACCCGACATGACCCAACGTGAAAATAAGTGGTTATGGTTGACCCTAAACGTGTTTTGGGTCAAAACAGATCGACCCGCTTTGACACAATTAATAAATGAGTCAGGTTAGGGTTGAGCCACATAGTCTTATACCCATACCTCAACACGACACAAACCCGACCCACCAACACGAATTGCCACCCTTAGATATAGATGCATTCAAAGCGAATATTTTTAATTAGGGTTTTCCCACTAAAAATTAGGTGAGAATGAATCTTGTGAGAACTGTGAAAACGACATCATGGTACGGAAACATAAGCACCAAAAAGTGATAAGTGCCCCCCAAAAAGTGCAAATCACTTTTTGGTACTGACGCGTCAGCCCCCCTGGTGCCGTTTTCACGGTTCTCACGAGATTCGTTCTCACATAATCCAAGCCCTTTTACTTCTGCTTGACGGGACATTGCGGTTTGGTAGTGAAAGTTCCCGGGAAAGTAGTGCCCCCCAAAACGGTTGCCCACTTGAAAAGAAAGAGCTTTGTGAGTTCAAAGTTCCAGTAGTTCCAACCCATTTCCATCCCACTCTTCTGCCACCAATGGCGATTCAAAATCAAATGACGAAATCCCTCAGGACCCTAAAACAGACCCCAAAGCTCTCTTCAATCTCTTCTTCCAAATCTAATCAAGAGGTTGCAGACCAGATATCTAAAACCCTAATCAGCTCAGGCTGCAATTCTCTCCAAACTACCTCCTTCCTCTCCAAACTCAACTCGAGCATAGCCCACCTTGTTCTCTCAAATCCAGGTCTCAAAACCCAGACTTGTTCAGATTTCTTCAATTTTCTGAACAGAAACCAAGCCCTCACTTCCTACAAGCCCGACCTTCAAGCCCATCTAACCCTAGTTTGCCGGTTGTTTAAGGTCAAAAAGTTCGCCTTGGCCAAGGATATCCTCAACTCTGTTATACGCGATGAAGATCTCAGATGCCCAGTTTCAGTTACAGCTTCTTTGGTGGAGACTTGCTGCAACGAATCCTGGATTCCTACTAAGTTATTAGATATGCTGTTTAGGGTTTTTTCGGATAATAACAAGTTTGTAGAGGCTTTGGAGACCTTCGATTACGTGAAAAACAATGGTTTGAAGATTGAGGAGAGGTCTTGCATTGTTTTTTTGCTTGCCCTCCACAGGTCCGATCAGATGGAATCAGCTGTAGGGTTCTTTCTTCATATGCTCGAATCGGATGTTAAGATTTCTGTTTATTCCATGACGATTGTAGTCGGCGGCCTGTGTAAGAGAGGAGAGATTAGACGAGCTAGGGAATTGATGGAGAAGATGAATGGTAGAGGGGTCAAACCCAATATCGTTACTTACAATTCCCTGATAGATGCATATGTCAAGAGAAGGGATTTTGAGGAAGTTAATGATATCTTGAGCTTGATCGACCGGGAAGGTTTGATCTGCAATGTGACTACTTATACTCTTTTGATTGACGGCTTCTCGAGCTCTGGCAAGATCGAAGAAGCCGAAAGGGTGTTTGAGGCAATGCATCAAGGAGGTGTTGAAGCAGATATTTATGTTTACACTTCACTTATTTGTGGGCACTGCAGACTAGGAAACGTGAAAAGAGCTTTTGCATTGTTTGATGATTTGTCTGAGAGAGGCATCAGTCCAAATGCCCACACTTACGGGTCTCTAATTAATGGCCTCTGCAAGGTCGGGCAGATGGAGGCAGCAAAGATCTTGGTGAATGAGATGCAAAGCAAAGGAATTGACTTGAATCAGGTTATATTTAACACATTAATGGATGGTTATTGCAGGAAAGGAATGATAGATGAAGCTTTAAGATTGCAGGTTGTGATGGAGGAGAAAGGTCTTAAGCCGGATGTGTTTGCGTATAACACAATAGCCAGTGGGTTGTGTAAGTCAAACCGGACTGATGAAGCAAAGAGGCTGTTGATCACTATGGTAGAAAGAGGTGTAGCTCCGAATACTGTGAGCTTAACTACGCTGATTGGCATACATTGCAAGGAAGGGGATTTTGTGGAAGCGAATAGGGTGTTTCGTGAGATGGAGAAGAAGGGTGTGAGGTCTAATACTGCAACATACAATACCCTGATAGATGCTTATGGAAAGAAAGGGAATATGAAGGAAGCTCATAAACTTAGAGATCAGATGGAAAAGAAGGGAATGATGCCAGATGTGTACACCTACACATCACTCATTCATGGAAATTGTATTGTGGGCAATGTCGATGAAGCACTGAAATTGTTCAGCGAAATGCAAGAGAGGGGTTTGGTGCGCAATGTGGTCACGTACACTGCAATGATTTCAGGCTTGTCCAAGGCAGGGAGATCAAATGAAGCATTTAGATTGTATGACGAGATGATTGAGCTAGGTCTGACGCCTGATGACACTGTCTATGCTTCGCTCGTGGGAGGCCTTCATACAGGGAAACCTTGATAGCTTTGAACACACACACACAAACACAAGTGTGAGAGGGGGTGAGTCTCATTAGTAAATGGATGCTCTTCTTACTTACAACTTTGCTCTAAAAAGAGATGTTTCGCCCCTAACCATATGAATGACCACATTTTGGATGTCTAGAGAAAGTATCATTAACGATGGGAGAAAAGTTTCAGAAGTCTGATGGTATGGATCATATATCTATAGGATTTTTGGATCCAAGATGTGGCTATGAATTGAATGATCAATATCCATGGCCATATGTACAACAATGAGGTCTTCTAATGCCAATCAAGGTCACTGAAGACTAAACCTACTCTTTTGATGATGGCTTGAAGGGCGACGAGGGCGACAATGAGGGCTGGAATTATAATTGGAATTGTTGCTTTTATCGAATGACTTGGCTTGCCAATTTGTAGTCATGGCCCAGATCAATGCACCCTCTTGTCTCTGCATATCTTTGGATGAAAATTATGACCTTCTTGCATGAGTGGATTGTGATAATTGCGCTTTCATGCAAGTATTATTTTGGCTGAAGACCTTGATTGATTATATAATTGAGAGAGACTGCGGTATTTGGCCATAGAGTATATGCTGGATCTTTGAAGGATCAGGAACAGACAAATGCCCACAATGAGTTTGTTTCACTCCATCTGCCTGTTTGTTCTTTCAATTTGATAGCTTAAGACATGGAGTGATGCTGCTTGTTACAATGTTCTTACTTGCTACTAAAAAAGATAACAGTAATTGAAGGAGAGGTGCCTGCTTGTTTCCATGACGTACGCTTCCGTGGATTTTCTGGATCACAAGTCTTCTATTGATGTTTTCTTTAAAACCGCAAGGTTTTACAGCTTAATACACGAAGACAGAGACCTCAGGATTTCAAATGTTAAAGCCTTTGTCTGCTTGAATAGCTCATGTCCCTCAATGCATCCAACATCTGCAATGGGGAGAATTATTGGACTCTGCATGTGGGGTTCTTTATCATTTTTCAACCTCAAAAATCTAAACAACTTCATTGGTTGGAAACTCTTTGGTTTTTCCAGACAAAATCGAAGCAATTCAAGGGTGGATTATGCCAACAACCACTTGGAGCATAGAGGGTGCTTTACAGGACTTTGATTCTTCTTCAATCAAACTCAAAACCATTGTCAGTGAAGGATAGTTCGATTGGATCATTGCTGAGGCTCAGCAGCTCGAGGAGTCGATGATTATTGTCTGGTTTGTTCCTCGACATTAATGTGTTCTTTTTTTTTCTTTGGTTCATGAATGGAAATTAGGTGAACTATATGTTAGTTTGTCATTTCGCCAATTGGCCTGTCGAAACTCGAAAGGGGGTTATTTTGTAGAAATTCACTGGGACTTTCTTTTCTTAAAGTGGGTTCTTTGAAATGGTCAAAACTTGGCAGCTGAATGGATTTGGGGAGTTGATTCAACCATACACAGATTTAGATTCGAACCTTGTTGTGAAACTTGGTTGAAGAATTGTAGATTTTTTTTTTTTTTTTTTATGAAAGAAAAAGATATATTGTGAAAGCCAAACAAGAAGTTAAATGAAAGAATCAGCCAAGTCACTTGATTATATCAATCTGAGTAGTATGTTAAATTTTGAGTTTTAACCAAAAGTTGAGATTCTTTTTTATTTTTGAATTTTTGTGATGAATTAAGCCTGTGAGCTTTTTGCAATCCCAGTTTATGGTAAAAATTCGACTTTAGAAAAGATTGTTGTGCTTTCCCAGAATGTGATCTAATAATGGATTTCTGATATTTCTGTTGAACATGTTACATGGTTGTGGGAAAAATTGCAGTTCTTAAAGCTTACATTGTGTCTGGAAATGTAGGATGGCAAGCTGGTGCAGAAAATATATATATTTGAAACCCAAATTGGAAAAATTGGTAGCATATCACCATCCAAGGTTAGAGTGACTTACTCTTCTGACCATCAATTATTTAAACTTCCTGACTGGTTCATAGTTGAAACTCGTGTTGCCTTAAAATTTCCAATAGAAGTGGTTCCCATCTTCTTCCCTGTCTCCTTGATTTAAAGGATTGTACCCTTGGCATACTTACGGAAGATAAAATACAGGATGTTTTACTATGAGAATACCTAAGGTTTGCTTTGTTAGCCAGTTAAGGATAGAACATTGGCACCCACCATTTTGTGTAATGACTAGACTGAGCTTTAATCTGCAGTTTGGCCAGCACCAAAACCAATACGACTCGGTACAGAATTGGCTGAATCACTGCATATATTCGATTAAGTTCACTACACCAATTCAGCAAACAGGATGTTCTAATGATCTGACTATTCTGCCTGTGTCTGGATAGCACTCCATGTTCTCTTTTCAACCATTGAAAGCATTCAAGATCCAATGTTTAGGCTCATCCAATTAGATCAGCTTTGCACGTGCTCCATTGCCCCCAGATCATTGGTTGAGAGTCTTCATAGCCTACCTGGCAGACACCTAGGAAATAGACTGTTCTTTAACATGGATTGGTGACCAAGTTATTGGGAACATTTCTGTTTTGTGTCTTAATGCAGAATTTGGTTCTACTGTGTTGATGCCAACAGAATCTCATATAGGCTTGTTACTCGTGCAGGAATTACTCTCTTTTGATACTCCAAAGGACTTATGTTCTACTGTTTTATCTGCGTAGAACTCTTTGAGAAACTGGTTGATGCGGACATAGCTAAGAGGTTGATGTATGTATCACCCCACAAGATAACCAAATTCAAGACATGTGTGCAACATGGGTAAGTTTAATGTCTTAGGGGTGGGACAATAATGTAATAAGGCCTTTTGTGCCAAAGGTAGTTTAGGTTTTATTTTATGCATGGTTCTTTATGTAATAAGGCTGAAAAGCCAAGGACAACAAATAAGGGATTACTAGCTTGGTCGACAACTACTCTTTTTGTCTTTTTGTGGGCTGCCAAAGTCAACAACAAGGGCCCAAAACCAAGCTGGTTGACAGCCCCGAATTATGTAGGTTTTAGAAGTCCTAGAGTTTAGGAAATTAACCTTTTAGGAGTCCAATAGTTTAAGAAGTCTTGAGTCCCAAGTCTCTTAGGTTTTTAGAAGTTTTTATTTTAGTTTGATTGCTATTTTTTTATTATTGTAAACCTATTTAAAGACATCCCTGGACATGAATTAAATCAATGAAGATGAATTAAGTTTTGTGAATTAGGTTCGTCCCCATTTGGTGTTGTATCCCATCATATCCCCTTTCTCTTAGGTTGTAGCCATATGGCTCCTCTATCTGTCCCCTTCTTCTCTTCTCTTTCGCTCCCCTAGGTTTTACTCTAGCTCTTCTTCTTCTCCTATTTTCTATTCTTTTCTAGTCTCTTCTTCTCTTTTCCATATCTCCAATCATTAACTCCATCATTTCTTCTTATTTTGTCGCTAGAAATCAGACTTAAAAGAGACAATACAGCACCTATCGGTTGGAGCTTCAAGGACCAATTCCAGGCCAAATCGCACCATTAAGTTGAAGGTATTCTAGTGGCTGTTTTATCAGGTTAAGTTCTCCACCTTACCTTCTATGTAGTCCATTAAATTCCTTTTAGTTCTTCCTTCTAAGTTATGTTCTTATTCATTAGTTTTAAGTATCCATCTTTATGTTCAACAGAATTTTATGGGTTTATAAAACAGTGAAATCCCCCCCCCCCCTCTATTCCCCTTTTCCTTCTTTTCTTTTAGGGTTTTTCTCCCCATTCACTCCTCTTTTAAACCCTTAATTTCCTATTGTTCTGATCAAGTTATTGATCAAAGTTTCCACACTATTTTATGTATCTTCTTCTTTTTCAAGAAACACTGCTGACTGGTAAATTTAACTTTTTATATACTTATACATGTCAGAATAAGCTCAACTTTGGTATGGAGATCACTCTTAAGATCATATAAACAACTGTAAATTTTGAGAAAATTCTGCTGCATCAACAGGGGTACTTTTGTAATTTTGTTGGTTTACCCAAAAATTCCAAAAAAACCCTAAAACAACCCTTCTCCTCTTATTTCTCTCTTTTCTGATCTATTTTCCTTCTATTTATTCCATTATTCTTTGTGTTAATTTCTCTTTCTCTTTCTCTTTAAAGTTTGTGATAACGTGGGTGTGTTTCAATTCTATTATTGGTTTATTCAAATTATCCTAAGTTTCTGCATCATCTATTTGGGTCCATCAGCAGGATTCTATAAGCCTAGATTGCCCCACATCATTTTGGCATCAAAGCTTGTAATATCCTGCATCACTGGTGTTATGAGTCTTTCTGTGCCAACTTTGTAATTGAAGTGACACTAGATTATGTGACGAGTCTTTCAGTGCATTGGATTAAGTAGCGGTTTCTCTTCTGCAAACTTTAGTATTGGAGAATTTAATAAGTTCAAATGAAAAATGCAGTAAATAAGTCTAAGTTGTGACTGGTGGAGACCATGCCCTTAGGCATTCTTATATGAGAGAAAGAACCACTTTCAAATATGAAACAGAGATTGGTTATATTTTAGATTTTATATTTGAAAATTTAGGGCCACTTTCTTGGAGAAAGTCCCATTTCAAAAGTAAAGGCTTCAGTTGATCCTTTGAGGGTTAAGACGTATCGAGCTTCACAAAACGTACAGGAATATTGTCATTCACAAGAACAAATAATTTCGAGTGCCATGCTACATTTGATGAGTCTCTTTCTTCTCTGCACTTCAAAGTGTGCCACAGGAAACCACCAATTTTTTTTATTTTTGGTACGCAATCTGGAATATTCTTTATTAATTTATGGTGTTGAACTACATGAGTCATCTTCAAGGACTTTCATTAACCAAGATGGGTAATTGGATGCCCAACTAGATATATTTGAACACTCAATCCCATACTTGGTCACGGCATGAGCAACTTTATTTCCTAGTCCATTAACATGCTTAAAACTGAGTCTTTCAAAATCCGAAAACAAGGATTTGCAGATTGTACTAGAGCAATCCTCCAATGCTTTGATGCTTCTTTATAATCACCTTCAACAACTAGTTGTGAAAACTAATGCAAGGCTTTGGGCCTTGTGAGAAAAAGTGTAAGCCTGAAGGTGTGTTATACATGAGCCTAGAAAACTAATGGAACAATCATTAAAAATAGAAAAATATGTTATGTATATTCCAATTAAGGAAATAGATAAACAAAACTGAAGTTAAATTAGAAAAAAAAAAAAAAAAATCATGCATGAAAACTACATGAACATCTACGAGCACCTCTGGTACTTCTACATGACAAAGATAACATCTCATGTAAATGCCGTTAGGATATTTGGCCCCTTCAGTATTGATCTTGCCTATTCCCTCTGGACATAGGCTCTTCTTCATGTCATTTCCACATGAATCACATCTGTAATCTGGAGAAAGAAAGAAAAAAAAACTTGGGTAGATAGGGTTTCATGGGCAGGGAGAAGAGGTCCTACGCTAAAGATTTTTGTAAGAGATAGAAAGTTGATATGTTGATTCTACAAGAGACAAAGCTGATGAAATTTGTCAGTGAGGAAGCCATAGATGTATGGGGAATGAAAAATTGGGACTTCATACAAAAAGATGCTGTAAATTCTGCCGGGGGTATTTTGATGGCCTAGAATAAGGACATGGTGAAAGTTTCTTAGGTTAGGGTTGTTTACTTTGCTCTGTCTCTGAAGTGTAAGCTTTCCCTTAGAATCCTTAGAATGGGTGTTGTCAGGTCTTTATGGTCTGAATGATGCTTCTCTTATACTCTTGTTATGGGAGGAGTTGGATGATGTCTATGCTCAGTGGCGTGGCCCTTTGTGTTTGGGCGTCAATTTTAATGTTGTCAGATTCCCTTCCAAGAAGAAAGGTGATCACTCATTGAATGCCCAGGTAAAGAATTTAGAGATATCATTTCCTCTCATAACCTCATAGATCTCCCTTCGTTCGGAGCTTTTTACACCTGGTCCAGCAAACAGGATCAACCTGCTATGAGTAGATTTGATAGGTTCCTCGTCTCGGACAGCTGGGAACCTCATTTCAACTAGGCGTAATAGGTGACTCTCCCAAGTGCTTGTTTTGATCACATTCGGCTTCGGCTTTCTCACGAGGACAAGATTTAAGGTCCTTCCCCATTTCGATTCAAGGTCATGTGGCTTGAGGTGCAGGGTTTTAAGAAAAAGGTTGCTAAATGGTGGCATGATCTGTGGTTTTCAGGCTCAGCCAATTTTGTGCTTTGGCAGAAGTTGAAGGCTTTGAAGGAAGCCATCACGAAGTGGAATAAGGAGTGGTAGGGTTGAATCTAGGAAAGCAGCGTGCCTTTCCAAAATGGAAGCTATGGACCTCAAGGAGAAGAATGGCGGTATCTCCTTTGGGGAAAAGGCAGAAAGAGATTAAGCCCAAACCGATTATCTGAGGTGGGTTAAAATGGAGGAAATTTCCTGGCACCAAAAATCTGGAATGTTAGGTTGAAGGAGGGTGTTTTAAACACGAGTTTCTTCCACAAAATCGCAAATATAAGAGCCAAGAACAATTCCATTTCAAAGTTATTGGTGGAAGGAGGAATGGATGATCAACTATGATAAAATCAAAGATTCTACTATTGATTTTTATCCACTTCAAATGTTAGGTTGAAGGAAGGTGATTTAAATATGAGTTTCTTCCACAAAATCGCGAATATGAGAGCCAAGAACAATTCCATTTCAAAGTTATTGGTGGAAGGGGGAATGGATGATCGAGTATGATAAAATCAAAGATGTTATTGTTGTTTTTTATTCACTTCTCTACAAGGAACCATTCTATTTTCACCCTAAAATGGAAGGTTTCGATTTTAACAAGATCCCTGATGATAAGAAAGCTTGGTTGGTAAGGCCTTTCTTACAAAAGGAGATTATGGATGCGTTAAATATTCTTGTTGATGACAAAGTCCCTGGGCCTGACAGCTTTCCAATGAATTTTTTCAAAGAGTTTTGGAAAGTCATAGGTGGATATGTGATGAAGGTGGTGGAGAAATTTCACCTGAAGACCTTGCTGTGTAAGAGTCTTAATGCGACATTTGTTGCCTTCATTCCTTAGAAGTTAGGGGCTACCGAACTTAAGGATTATAGGTCCCATCAGCCTCGTTGGTAAGTTCTATAAGCTGCTTGCTAAAGCTTTGGTCAAGAGGATGGCAGAAGTTATGGATAACATCATTTTTCCTTTTCAATGCACTTTTGTTAAAGGAAGACAAATCTTGGATTGTTCCCTCATAGCCAATGAATGTGTAGACTTTTGGTCTAAAATTCAAAAAATGGGAATGGTTTGCCACATTGACACAGAGAAAACATATGATTATATCAATTGGGATTTCTTGTTGGATGTAATCTTCAAAAAAAAAGCTTTGGATTTAAATGGTGCAATTAGATCAGGTGTGCAGATCCTCCATATCCTTATCCATCTTAGTCAATGGCTTGTTGGAGGGTTTTTTTTTTTCATAGTAATAGGGAATTGTGGCAGACAGATTTCCTTTCCCCATTCCTCTTCAATATTGCCATGGAGTTTCTTTATAGGCTCATTTCGAAAGGCTGCCATTTGAGGAATTCCAGTTTATCAGTTCCTCTCATTCAATTTGCGGACAACTCTCTTTCTATTGTGAGGATTCGATCACCCAAGCTCAAAATTTGAGATGCTTTCCTTGATGTTTGAAGCTGCCACCCAATTAAAAGTTAACCTCCACAAAATTAAGCATATAGGAATCGCTCTGGTTGACTTCCTTAGAGATACAACGGAAGTCCTCGGGTGTCAAATCGCTTTGCTGCCAGTTACTTATTTGGGACTGCCTTTGGGAGTCAAGTACTGATCCAAGGCTTTATGGGATCCTATTATTGAAAGAGTCGAAAAGCATCTCTCTTCCTTGACAGGCCGGTTTTTGTCAAAGGGGGTAAAAAACACTCTTATCAAAAGTTGGCCCCTAAATCTGTTTTGCAGAGATTGAAGCAAGCTCACAGAACTTATGGGACTCTTATAATGGAAGAGGCAAAATATCACTTGGTTTATTGGGAGATCATCTACTAGTCAGCATCCCATTGTGGTGTTGGTATCAAGCTACTCAAGTCTGTGAATAGGGCACTGCTTTGCAAGTGGCTTTGGTGTTTTGGGTTGGAAGAAGACGCTTTGTGATGTAGGGTTATTGCTACAAAAGTTGGGGTTCCAAGACTTGGGACGGAGAAGTGGTGCAGCTGCTGGTCCTTTCGGTTTAGGACCAGTTTGGGGTTGTAGAAAAACATCTTTAGTGACTATATTGGCTTCTTCCAAGGCACGGCCTTTAAAGTAGGGAATGGTGAGTATCCATTTCTAGAAGGACCCTTGGTGTGGCTCCTCTTCGATGGAGGAGGATTTTCCCTCTCTTCACAGTAGCGCGGGAAAAAGATGGCTTGGTGTTAGCCCACAGATCCTCCAACCTTGATCCCACCAGTTGGAACTTCCACTTCCGCCACCCTTTGAATGATTTGGAGATTGAGGACTGCTCTCTCTCTTCGCTTGAACGGAGTTCAGTTGGACTGTTAAGATGAGGAGGATCGTCTCATTTGGACTAGAGAAAAAAAAAAAGCGGGTTTTTCTTTGTGAAATTGATTTATAGCCCTTCTATCCTCATGGCTGTGTGGATTTGGAGTTCGAAGGCTCCCTCAAAGCTTCCTTCCTCTGGCTAGTTTTCTGAGGCAAAGCGCTAACAATGAACAAGTTGATGGCGAGAGGCTTTCAAATGCCAAAAAGATGTAAGCTCTATTGTATTTCTGTTGAATCGGTGAGTCATCTCTTCCTGTTTTTCTTCCTCCCCCATTTGGTATTTCTTTCTTTTATCAAATTCAAAACTTGGGTTATGCCCCACTCGATGGAAGATCTCCCCTACCGTTGTTTGCTAGTCGATTTGGGCAGGCTTGTAATGCCTGAATTTTTTTGGATTCTTGGCATGGACCTGGTCAAAGTGCCCGAGAGAACTCTTTCATTGATGTTTTATTGGGTTTCTCATTTGCTGGAATTTAAAGACTTCAAGTAAGGAGCTTGTTTTCTCTTTTTTTCCCCTGCTGTTGTTCTCTAGGGATGTACCTCTCGTGCTCTCTTTTTAATAAAACCATTTCACTTTATCGATCGAAAAAAGGGGCGATGGTAAGAAGCGGAATTGAAAAAGTAGGACTAAGCGCAAAATTTCCGTAAAGGTCATGCCTTTTTACTATGAACTAATGCACCTTGCGATTTAAAGAAGCTCTCCAAACTCACGAATTTGGATAATGTTGTATATCAATGGAGAATGTCAAGAAGAAGTATTGGTGTGTTTAGGTTTTAAGAATCCTCAAACAAGAGAAATAAGAAGGCTTTTCTCTTAAAGAAGGGAGTTAAAACAACTCTACATAAGAGTAAGATAGTATTTTAGCAGTCAAGTGAAAAAGATTAAAACTAAATTTTTAAAAAGATACAAAGGGTAACAGCAACAATGAGGCTTATGCCTTAGTGTCTTCCCATAGGACTTGCAACGAGATTGTTATGGTCATACAGTAGGGAGATTGTGCATTTACTTCTCTAATTCCTTGTCATAGAGTTCCTGGCGGATCCTCCACAGCCTCCTACAATGGAATGTGGATAAGAAGATTGACAACTTAGATGGAAGAAGTGTTTGACCCAACTTCCACATGTACAAGGGTTTCCATATATGCAAGGAAGCTACAGATTGCTACAGACCAATGGCTCTATATCGCATGGAAGGAGGAAAAAAACGTTTCTCATTTTATAAAATTGAGGAATGGATTGTCGAAACTTGAAACCCCCTCTTCATAGTTTTCCTGGTTCTCCAGCACTGCATCACTTCCCATGCAGACGCTGAAGGATGCTCATTTAACTGATACTTGTAATGCCTCTTCTTCATGTCTCAAATGTGGGAACAAGATCTGTACACAAGATGCTAAATATATACTGGTAAAACTCTAGTCATTTGGTGTTTTTTGGTATCCAAGACTGCTTATTTTAATGGTGGCAATGTTTTCAACAGTGGTGGAAGGGCAGCCAAAAAACAAGCCGAGGTTGTCAGAGGCCACAAATCATATTGAGTGGTTAAAGAGATTCCTGAAATGATTGAAGAAGAGTGATATGTGTAATCTATTGTTTCCTGAGTTTCTTCTTTATTTTTTATAGTTATTAGTCACTAATTAAATGGGAGCATCCATTTCACTGCAGTATATATCAACTTTCTTTGTAAATAAAATCAATCATAACAAGAAATCCGTCAATGCAAACCACTGAAAGTTGGAGCAGAGTTTTCTATCATCAAAACATCAGTTCTTATATTGGAAAAAGAATAGTCATTAACAGATAAGTAAAAGCTAACTGGTTCACAATTTGGTACAATCAACTAGTGTTTGTTGATTAGTATAGTGGTTTATCTGTCGTGTGGGTTAGTGACTACGAGAATTATGAGTTCCTGATCATGTTTCCCCCAATTTTCTTCACTGCAATACTAGTACAGGAAAAGTAGGTAAACCAAACTGAGAAACAAAATAAACAAATGATGAAATTAAGCCTCCAAACAACATTTGAAACATATTTATACACATGAAACAACCTCCACGTGGAAGCTCCACAAAAAAAAACTCAGAGATGATTATTTTACTACCTCTGAGGTGCTCCAGAAAGGATGGGCCCATTGAACAATGATCCATGCTTTCCCAAGGCTGGAATGCTGAGTGAACGTTTCCTCATCTTGACATTGCCTGCTGCGGACATTTTCCTCTGATTTTTCTCCATGAGCAGCACAGAGTAAGAGCACAGTGGTTCAGACAACTGCTCGCAGCTAGTTCTGAGAAACAGATCCAAATTCTGACTATACTTATCATCTCTTTGATTTTCACCATTGGCAAGCACAAGCTTCTCCTTGGCCTCATCGTCATCATCAGACAAGTATCCATTCTCTTGTCGGTCCTGCATTGCCAGATCGTCGTATTCCTCATCAGACTTTGTTGATTCCTCATCAACTGAACCCTCCATCTGTAAAGAGGATTAATAGTTAATAAGAATCAAACTCAGGGATTGTTTCATCCGAGGGCAAAATTTGAACTTTCAGATCACTATCTGAAAAAACCCAAGTGTAAATAAAAGAGCTACGTTAGTTGTATCAGCCTGACACAGGTGACTTCTGTAGGCATCAGTGATCCACCTTCCATTTGATGTCAACCCAGTGGAACCTGTGAATGAGTCAGTTCACCCACAATCACATCTTGAGGCCTGATAGTCACCAGAAAAGGATGGTGGATGACCTACGTGCACAGAGAGGTCAATCTGCTGTCTAATATTTCAAAATTAATATCTGAAATCTCTGTTATTCAGATAAGCATCTGCCATATAACAGAGTGAACATTTCACAAGTTCATTTTATTTCATTACTTGGCAAAACAGAAATTCAGAACCAATCTCTCCCTTTTCCACTTGGTTGTAATGTTGATCCATGAAAGGCATGATCTGAGTACACTGGTATTCCTCATCCATCTCACATTTATGTTTTTAAGGCACCACGAGTTTTATTTTTTTGGTCAATCCACTAGTTTGACTAAAGACGGTGCAACAATGACGCTCTTTCATACCTCTTCATGGATTTGCTTGTCACCTACATCACTAAGATCCTCATCACTGTCAACTTCAGGTGAATCGTCGCCTTCTTCATCAGATCCAGAGACCGACTGTTCCTCTTTGAGCTGGAAGCATAAATAAAAGGTAGAGACGGACCAAAAAAGCAGAAAAACAATGGTAAGGATATTTAAGATGTATTAAGTTCTTCACTTTTACCTAATACCAAGAAAAAGCTAATAAAAGGATAGGGGAACACAGAAATATAGAAATGTAGTAGCTAATGCAGGTGAACCATGTCAATTGAGTCCAAAAGTGGCAATTTCATGATCAATGGTATTGGGTTAACCCTAATTTATGTCCAATGGATCAATTCGTCTTCCATCTCAATGGTGATCATTCAAACAGTTTGCATGGTTAATTCACAAATAGAATCCGAGCATAAACCTGATGGTGTAGGAAAAACAAACACTAATGGGCAATACCTCCTTGGCAGGTCCATCAGACATCCTTGGTGAGCTGCAGCATGAAGAGTAATATCTGCTCCCAGTCTCAGTTCCATCAGCCCTAGATTCATCAACACTTCCGGTGTGACTCGTGCCACCTGTATCACTAGGCCAAGCACTGATCCCAAAGTTACCAAACTGAAGGTTGACCGGCTCTGCTCTATCAATCTCCAAGGGTCCATACATCGGACTCCCTATGCCTTTCTCAGTCCCACGGCATAAAATGGGCTTTCCATTCTCATCAATTGAATCAACAAGCCAAGCCTTCGCCACAGAACCATCTGTATTGAAAAGAGCCATCATATGCCTAGAAGACCCTTGCCTTTGAATCAGTTGAAACATCCCCTTCGAGCTCAGAGAGTTGGCAGCGCATTGGTTTCTGTACTCCTCATTTATCAAAGTAACTGTATTTGTGTTGAGATCATATAGCCGCTCCCCTGCCTCACGCCTGCGCAGGCAGCTGAAGACTGTGGCATGGATGGCTGCCACACTCCTGTCGACGTTCGTATTGTTTATTTTGGGAACCAAATGCTTATCAGCACGGTTGCAGAGATAGTCTTGAATTGTTCTGATGTTGCGAATATATTTCACATATTTGTTTTTTGCCGGGTCCAGGGTCATGTACTTAGCACGAACTGCAAATCGTTCCAAGTGTTTGTCCTCATTTGTGATGTAAATCATGAATGGTATGATGGAAGGATGTTTTTTCATAAGTCCCATCTGGCAAAAATCATAATAAAGAGGGAGTGAGCACTTTCAATCAAGTTAATAAAAGATAGAATCTATATAGTACAATATGTGGACCAGGCAGTCACACTATCAGTTGATTTTTTAACCCAAGTGATTTCCTAGGTCGGTCCATTGAATGGCTGACTATGGTAACTTACATAGACATCAAATATCCCAATATTCCATCTATTAAGAGAAATCCATCCAAGAGAGAGAGAGAGAGAGAGAGAGAGAGAGAGGTAAATCATGACTAAAATCCTGCCAGATGCTCAGATTACCCAGGCCCAGGGTCAGTCAACACACACACAAAATCCTGCCAGATGCTCAGTTAGGATCACACACACACACACACAGAGGTAACAGAAGGGGGCACTCACCACAAAATTGAGGCTTAAGTGGACACCCTCAACTACTACTGATTCTTTCCGTTCCTCCCATGCGGTAATCAACCGATCGAGGCTGTCAATGACCATTTCACTCTGTGCTTTATATCCTTCAATGGCCATCTGTTTTGCCCCAATTAATTCAGTAGCAGTGGAACCCACATCTGATGGTCTGGGATCAGCTTTTCTGTTTATGTTTTCATCAGATACTTCATCCTTGGGTAGTGAGGGGGAAATGCATGCTAATTTCTTTGCTCTCTTTTTGGCCTTTGCTTCTGTAACTGCCACCGGATCCAGGAACTCTCCAGCATGGTAAGTTGATGCCCAAAGTAGAGGGTTTTGCTTTTCATCCACAAAGCTTCGCATCATGTGCCGGATTGAATCAGTAGAAATCACAGTTGTGACGCCCAACCTGCTACCCTGTGAGAGAACATGTCTAGGCTCACATTCTCAAACTAAGAAAATAATTAGTAACATATATTAAAATTGTGTATTATGTACATGTACATGGCATGGCATGGTGTGTCAAGGGAACAGATGATCAAAATAAGAAAAACAGTTGGTTTTAGGAACACTGCACTGATACAACGGACAATATACCCACAGTAAACTATTTTTGGCTACCAGAAGCTGATTGACTAACATAACTCAAATACTTCTGACTTGAAAAACTAAGGAACCAACGACTTTTAAAAATTAGCATGGAAATGAGGTTTAACATTAGAAAGAAAATACTAAACTTCAGTATTTAGCTGTTAAATTGACAACCACAAGTAATAATATTAACGCATTACATTCTGTATAAAAGAACAATTTCTTAAGGGGTCTTTGATCTTTCCCTTTATTATTTTTTATGGATAGCTTTCCCTTTATTATATTCTAACACAAATATATTTGCTAATAGCAAATAATAAGAAAAGGAATAAGAAAGAACATGATAGACCCTCTAAATACAAATTATGGAAAAGAGAGTCATTTCTAGAGAAAGTGGAAATACCAGCAAAGCAGACAAAGTAGACTTGCCACACCCACTTGTGCCACATAACAGCACAGTCACAGATTCCTTCCTTTCCCGTATTCTACAAAAAGGGAAGAGATTTCAGAGAAAAAGAACATAGAAAGCATGCAAGTTCAGCGAACATGGATGAAGCTATAATCTGGGAATTAAAATTGATTCCTGAAACCATTTGATTTCAGTGATCGATTACACCTGACCTACGATACCTTCTAACAGAATCTGGTCTCACACATAGCTTACTGATCTGGAAAATTTTCAAGAAAGGTTGTTGTAATACAAGGCAAGTTAGAGGTATATATGTTGCACATTCTTTTATTTAAGATACGGATGGAAACTGGTACGAATATTGTGAAACCAAGAATCGTATATGATATAAATTGGACCAACAGCAATAGAGGCTATTCAAGAATTAGACGCTATATAAGCTGACTAAGCCTCATTCAAATGAGAAGTAAAGCTGATCCTAGGTCAGCAGTCTGTTTTCATTATAATTCTAACTTCATGACAGTTTAAGCTATACTCCTTTGAAAGATGTCATGTAATTAATATTTTCTCTTTCTTTATCTCAATTTTTTTTATATATATTTGCTATTTTTTGTCTTGATAACTGACAAAGATTTATTGAAGAAAAAGTGTAAATAACTGACAAATTTATCAAGGAAAATGTGTCAAAATAACTAAAAGAGAATAGGGTTTACTATGTGCAAAGGAGAGAATTCACAACATATTTACCAAGACCATCAGCTAGATCAATGGCATCATTGGCATCCTGAAGCATATATTTTAAGACTACTGAGAACATCAAACCATTTCTGAGGTATCTCAAAGCCTAATATTAGTATCTACCTCGTTAAATGTATGTTTTATACTATTAACATTTTTTATCCCAACTTCTTGAGATAACTTGTACATAATTTTTTAATTTTGTTCATATCATGACCAGCTGATAAATTGAGTTTCCTGTAGAAAATATTATATAAAAGCTAATTAAATTGAATTTATGGTGTACAATGACAGAAATTGAGTTTCACACTCTAAAAATCATAGATTTGAACCATAAATCTTGAGTGAATGTAACACAGATCAATATATCTGATGCAATCACACCATCAAACCAAGTCTAGCACAGATTGACCAAAAAAAAAAAAACCTTAAAGAAAAAAATCAGGAATTGCCTCTTCCGTATATAATATCCTCAATTCTGAGCATCAATTTTTGAGGTTGGCGAAAACCGACACTTTTTTACACACATATTATGACAGATGTTGATACTTGAAACAATCTATATCATCCTGAGTGTGGAAGTGCTGGGAGAAGCTGAAGGCTTTCCAAAGAAATGGTAGGCCTGTTATACAATTAGGAGCTAAGAGTCACTTGTTGACCAAAGCCTCGGAGACAAGCAGTCCACAATAACAAGTCTTGCCTCATAAATATCTACCTTTACCATCGAGGCAGCTCAATGGGAAAAGTTCTGTCCCCTATAAAATAGACATTCCTGCACTTGTATAGAAAAGCCTTCCATTTAGAATTTTTAACACGCCCCATACATACGAAGCTCATAAGTCAACTATTCATTAGTCACTTTAGGTTCTCATGTTTGCACAACAAATTGAAGGAAGAAAAGGGAATACCATAATATCAGCTTAAGTAAAGACTTAAAAAATTAAAAATAAGAAAGAAAGAAAAATTGCACATTGTGTACAGTGTGTTGCATTTGCCTGTATAGAAAAATCATAAAACCTTTTATTTCCATTGGTAATATATATATATATATATATATATATATTATGAATGGAAGAGAAGATAAAAAGAGAAACAAGAGACTACAAAGGCAAAGTCAAGCAGCAACCTTCCCTTGGCATTATAATTTTCCATATAATTAGCCAATATACACAGCAATGTCTTGCATTTCTTTGATTTCTCTGTTTAGATCAAAGATTCTTGAAGAGCTTTTTCAATTCTTTTCTTTTCTTTTTCACCTTCACAGATACCCAAGTGATTGTGTTCCTTAATCCTCTTCAACCATCATTGTGTAAATTAAGCTATCTAGTGTAAATTAAGGTATTCCACAACGAAAAACAGTTTCATTAAAATCACAAACTCTGACAAGGACAATATAGAAAATGAATCCTCCATGGTCGCAGATGGGGCCTCCAAATCCCAAATTACCCAGGTTCCACAAAAAGCAATGTTCATAGTTAAACTTTATCACACCCTCAATAGGAGGGTTCCATTCAACTCAAATACAAATCTAAATGCCATCCGATTCTTTGTAAAGTTTTAGAATCTAGAATGGAGGTCAACCCAAATAACAGGCTGGGTCAGTTGCCCAGGTTGGACCAGAGCTTTGACTTGCTAAACCTAATAATCTCTGCTGATCTTAAAACTATAATTTTAAACAAGTTAACCTTAGATCCACGTCAATGGTTTACCATTCAACTGGCCACTTTGGCTGTTCAATCCAGCTTTGATGCATATATGAGCTTGGGATCAAACCAAACCATTAAGGAGTATACTGGGGCAGCTAGTACAACTGGTGGCTCCAATGTTAAAAGTATTGCTTCATTGATTTGAGTTCACCACATTTTCACTGTAAAAAATTTGCTTGGTCACTTCTATATCAGTGGATGGATGATGTGGCTGATCTAGACCATCCATCAAATAGGGTCCTCCCTTTAGATTGGCCACATGTCCAGTTCCACAGCCCACCCCTCACCTGTATGGCCCATCATGTATTGCACTTCTTCCCCGCAATACAAGTCATCAATATTTTAAATTTTAATAAAAAAAACCCAAAAGAAAATGGCTGAACTACTTTTGAATGAAAATTTTACCACATGTACTGGACTAGTGGGTGGAGGATGTGGCCATTGGAGCCTCTTCTCTGCCAAGCAAGAGGCCACAGGAAAGATTCCTTTGTCACCTAGATTTCTTAGCTGGGTGACTTGTGTGGCAAAACCATCCGCTATCTTCATTCAAAACTGTCACTAACAAATCCAATAATATGCTTTATATCTTTTTATGAAGAGTGAAATAATGTTATCTTATTGTTTATTGAAGTGTAAAACACATTCTTAAAACATGGGGATAATTTTAAAAAAAAATTTAAGTAGAAGTTTCTATTCTTCCGTGCCCGACAATCTGTTTTTTTGTGACAATCATCCTTAAATGCTGCTTTTCAATGACAATAAACATAAAAGTATTGCTGTGGGTGTGTTTGCTAAAAATGTGATGGAGAACATTACATTGACTACACATTTTCCCAATATGATCAACCAATCTAATTAAATTAAATCTCTACCAGCTTGAGAAAGCTAGTGCAAACCCAACTAGGTTTGGCAATGCATGGACCGCTAATCTTAGTTAACTAAGTTGCTCAACAAGGTCACTAGAACTAACAAAATGCCAGTTGTTCAATGTTGCACTAATTACTATGGGATCAAGCTTATGACTTATATGTAAAACTTTGGATAGACTACTATGTAAAACTACAGTATTAGAATATCAGTTGATTAATGCCAGGAAGATCGATGATTAAAGTTATGTCTTAGGCAATTTATAAAATTAAAAAAAAAAAGTTTAGAGAGAAGCTGAAAGATCATCATATGGTCATTATTGAATTAGAAAAAGGCATATGATAGGGTATCTAAAGTGATCATCGGTAAGTTTTGGAAAAGAAATGGATCCCAAGTAAAGATTTGTCTTAGTTAGGGATATGTTTGATGGTACAGTAACTAGTGATAAGACAACTAAGGAAGATATGAGCAAGTTTTTATCACAACAGGTTTACACCAAAGCTTATCTGATGCGAGAGCATATGGGATCAAAAAGAAGTGGTTGGATGACTATGGGTGATGTTGGGTTATGAATGTAATAAGGTTTTAATGCTAGGGTTAGTTTAGGTCTTTTTTATGCAAAAGATATTTTTGTAATAAGGCAATAATGCCAAGGGTAGTTCGAGAATAAGGCTAATTGATGTGGAACAAGAAAGAGCCCATATTCATATTTGACGGGTTTGTACATGGGTATTTTGGAAATTTTTGTATGGCAACATTTTTTTATTCGGTCAATTTTAGGTTAGTTTCTTGTCGGTCAATTCAAGGGTTTTTATTTATTTCTAAATAGCCTAGGTTTTATTTAATTTTAAAGAAAGTGAGAATCATTTCTATCATTTTTCTTTAGACCCTATTTTAGAAGGTCAAAACCTATCCATTTGGGCTGATTTTGGTGCCATTTGAAAGGTCATTCAGTTACCTTTCCAACAAGACCAAGATCTTGACAATCCAATGTAATTTGGGAAAGTTATGGCCATAATACTAGCAGCTTATCACTTGGTGATGAGATTAGTAACTTTAGAATTTTATTTTTTAGGAATTATAGTTAGAGTGGGATTTGGAAAGGTTGGAATCTAAAGTCTATATAAATGCTTGTAACCCAAATTTTAATTAACGGAAAATAATGATTATTGATGAATTCAAGGCTACAGTTGCTTTGTTCTCTGGTGTGACTCCAGAATTTTGACAATGTGATGCTTTCAACCTTAGGTGTCTCCTAGGAGGCCATTGGTGTGACTCTATTGGTATTTTTCTTCTCATTCTCCATTTCTTTTTATTATTTTATTTTTACTATAGGTTATCTAATAAAGAAAAAGATCAAAGCCTTTTGGTCCAGCATCATTGATTAATAGCCAAGGGTTAATTGTGTCTTTTTAGTAGGTCTAAGAGTACAAGTAGGGGTTCTTGATGGGCTGGTCGACAACCACTTCAATAAGGATTAAGTATCTCATTTTATTTAGGAAGTCTTGGGTGTTAGGGAGTCCAAGTTAGAATAGGACTTCTATTTTGAGTCCTTGTCTTATTTAGTTAGTTTTCGACGGATAACTGTAAGATTTACTTGAAAAAGGAGAAGAGTACAAGAAGAAGACAAAAGAAAAGAAAGAAGAACAAATGAAGAAAAGGGACAGACCCCCAAAAAAATCACTACATAGTGGTATCACTACTTCCACTACCCAGATACAATGAATCCCTTCGCACTCCCCTTTTGGCTAGACTATCTGTCATCGAGTAGGCCTCTCTAGGGACCCATACAAACGAAATGTTCAGTGTGGAGGCAATAGAGAGAGAGCTTCCTTAATGATATGGGAGATTCCTTGTCTAATTTTGTTGGTTTTACAGTCTATAAAAGAAGGTAGGTTGATATGTAATGCAGCAATTTAAATTTTTGAAATAAAGTTAGGTTTTTTACCTAGTATCTCACGGTTGGTGCTGTGAAAACCTAGAAATTGTAGTCTTTAGTCTCTCCTTCTCTTCTCTTCTCCATTGATCTTCCTGATCAACTCATCCTCTTTTCTTTGCCCTTCTTTTCTTGATCTTTCCTCTTATTCTTTTCCATTTTTTCTTCCTTCTTCATTCTTTCTTTTCTATTTTCTATTCAAATCTACCTGCTGGAGTATCTTTGCCATCCCTTCAGCTGGCCTGAGATCACCACCATTAAAAGAATCAAGCTGCTGGAGCTCTGCAAAAGTATCACCTTTCGGCTGGGGTTCTTAGACAGGTTCTGGATCAAATCGACCCTCTTAAATAAGAAGCATCCTCTATGCTTTTATTCTGGTTTTCTTCATCAATTTATTCCTCATATAAATCTTAGGATTCCTTTTAAAGTTCCCTATTGATTTGCTGTTTTCTGGATACTTACTTCAAAGCCTGAAGTGCTTTCTTTTAAAATTCCATGATACATGTATATCTGAAATCACCCCACCCTAGATAGGTCTTGATGTAGTACAGGCCAAAGAATGCCTAATATTCGATGCAACACACTCCAGAACTACCAATCCTTATATACAAATACTCACAGGAATTAACTCAAACACTTAAAGTGCAGGAAAATCCACACAGCAACATATATAGATAATTAAAGCTCGCTGGTTTCTTCCAGATTGTAATCCAAGAGCTACAATCCAAGCAGTTGGATAACATAACCCAAAATAGCATGATTTTATGATCAAAACCCACAAGAGTATGCACTATAATCGCAATCACAGGTCTAGAGGTTATGGGTACTTGGTATTTGATATGGGAATCAATGGATACTGCCTTTTATAGGTAGCTGTATGTAAAGGAGTAACAGACTTGGGTTTTAGTATGTAAGAAGATCGATAAGAAGGGATTTATGGGTGGCTGCAGGTATTAGGAAGCATAGGGACAGGTGTTCATTGAAGAAAACATTAAAACCCATTAAAATAGGTCTGGCTGCAGGTGTGGAGTTATTGGGTTTTAGCTTATTGAACCCAAAATCATAAAGAAAGTACCCCCCTCATGTAGCCGCATGATGTATGAGGGGTATTCCTATGATGAGAGGTTGAAAATACATAGAAAAAGGGTTGTTGAAAAATCTAGAACAGCAAACTTCAATGGAGGATTAAAGAAAATTAAAAGAAAAAAAAAAAAAAGAGAAAAAGAGAATAAGTGTACCTGTGAGAAATCACCAACTTACAATTCAGAAATCACCAATCAAGCCAAACCTTAGGCAACAAGGATTTGAAGACTCTTCAAGCTTAAAGAAGAGGAATTTCACTCGTGGAGAACACGAAACCAACCAAAATTTTTATTAATTCCATCATCCAAGTACAAAAATGTGCAGCCCATATATAGGCTCACAAACTCATTGAAATAGTAAAAACCAACTTTAAAACTCCTAAACTACTAGTTTACTTACTACCTAAGACTTTCCTGAAATCAAAACTATTAAAAACTTGACTTTCTAAAAACAAAAAAAGTCAAAATCAAGTATTTCTAAAGAATTTCGACCAACACTCTTAAAAGGCCCCACTTTGACTTGTTGACTCTCTAATATTATTAAAATACTATTGGCAATAATGCCTTATTACAAATACTCAAAAACAAAAATTAAAGTGGTTCCTATGTCCTAGACTCTAATAACTCTAAAAGACTCCATCATGTGTCTCCATGTGTCTTCTCATGTGTGGGCCCCATGTGTCCCCTAATGTCCGCATTAGGTCTTTTAGGTGATTTCTTTTTAGGGTTTTCTGTCTCTTCTTGTTGCTCATCTAATTACCTCAAATCCTCCTTAACTTCTTGCTATTTTGCTCAACTTCTGTGAACTAATCTCAATTCTGGACTGGTTTCTCTGCAGAAAAGTCTAAACCATAGTGTTCTTTTATATGTTTCATACACTTTTAATCATCAAAATCACATTAAATTTTGCATACTGGCTCATTATACTCATATATTAGCCTATAAAATTTTGGATTTTCCTGATGCGCCTACAAGGGTATTTTGATAATTTTACCAACCTGTCTAGAAATTCCAAAAAACTAACTAGCAACCTTTTCTTGTGTTTCTTCCCTTCTTTCTATGGTCTATTCAATCTGAAAACCCGGATTAAATCTTTACTCTTTTCCCTAATATCTTTTAAGTTTGAAAATTATTGGGTAACACTAACCTTGGTTTTGTGCACCCTAACCTCTGTCCTACACTTCTGCAGCATCCTTTTGGACCTACAATAGCAAGATCCTATAACCTAGACTATCCTACTTTAAATTTTGATATCAAAGCTTATCATCCTGCATCATTATCATTGACCCTGTATTTCTTTGTCTTTATAAATAAGTTGACTAGGCATGTACTGGAGAAGGTCCCATGGTGTGTAGTTTGCCAAAAATATCATTTTGATTGACAAGCCTAGAGAGAGGGTAAATGACAAGTTAAACCATAAAGGGATGTTCTACATTGAACACATTTTAAGATAAACCAAACTAAAACTATATATATGGAAATCTCATTAAAAAAAGGAAGTAAAAATGGGGAGTTTCCTTAAATTAATAACCAAGAGATAGCCTGGGGTGAATTTCCATTGTATTGGTTCAATCATCCATAAGGAGGGAGATATGAAAGAAGATGTGGCTCATTGAATTAGAGCAAGGCAGATGAAGCAGTTGAGAGGTACTTTTGGAGTGTTGTGTGATAGACAAATGCCACTATATATATATATATACACCCATGCTTTATAAAGTAGGACGTTGGGCACCCAGAAAAAAAAACACATACATAAAATGAATGCGGCTGAGATGAGGATATTGAGATGGATGAGTGGCAAGACTAGAAATGAATGCACTCATGGGAGCTTGGGGGTGGCACCAATAGATGATAAGATGAGGGAAAGTCAAGTAAGATGGTTTGGTTGAGTGCAATGAAGACTGACAATTGCACCAGTGTAAAAGAGTGTGATGATGCAAGTTGACTGCAGTAAAAGGACAAGAGGAAAGCCAAAACTGATTCGGGGATTTTGACTTGGGTTGAAGTAGTGGGAGGTGCTTGGAACTAACAACAATTATTGCCCTAGATAGAGTGGAGTGGCAGACCAAGATTCATGTAGCAGACCCCAATTTATTGTGATAAGGCTTGGTTGAGATAGAGACATCAACTGTTTTACTGACGAAAAAGTAAATGCACAGCCAGTTGAAGGGCACTGACGTTTGGTTACAACATTTAGAGTTTTGAGCAGGATTAATTTATTAGCCCAACATAACCTCAAACAATACAAGGTAAAATAAGAATTATGAAGAACTGGAAAATTACTCCAGCATAATCCCATCAAACTCAATTGGAGACAGCCGTATTAAGTCTTATCTAGAAACCAATTACAGTAAAGTAGGGAAAGAAACTAAGTCTAGGAAGAAAGAAATAACAACAAAGCATCACACCTTGATGAAGCATAAAACTGGAATCTGAACTCATCCTCACTACAAACCATTATATGTATGAGCGAGACAATGTCAAGAGAGCATTACATACTACAACATTATCCCTATCAGATATATTGCACCTTTGGAAGAAAATACTGACTTCAACAAGCATAACAAAGAATAGAGTAGCACATATATAGGTAAGAAATAGGTTTGGTCACACGGGATGCTAGCACTTTGTACATACACATGTAAAACAAACTCAACACCCATCTGTATCATAGGCAGCCTACACTATAGATATTGTCATGGTGGAACCAACAACTCTATCCAAAACATCATGTAAACATAAAAGCCTCCTGAATCACTCCAGGTATAGGGCATTAAATGATTTTTCCACAATTTGTGTTTGTATATTGTACAATATCTGGTTAAAGACCAAAACAAGAAATGAAAACATATAATGATCTAGCAGAGAAATAAATGAGAACGATGACAAGAGAATACTTCTATGGTGTAGATAGTTATAACAGGAAAATCACTTTCAAGATGCAGCCAATTCACTCAAAAGTATGTGCTGTGGTTATTATATTCTGAACACTATAATGCAGCCTCGAATATTAATAAAAAAGAAGATAAGATCCTATACCTGCATGCTAAAACCAAGTCAGCCCTCTGATTGAGCCCTACATAATTATATTCAGCAAGAACACCACAAACAACATCCAAGAACATCTCCCTTCTAATAAAAACAGTTGTGCGCCTCTTGTACAACTCAAATAGTTTACTGTTACTTCTCTCGACTTTGTCCAAAGAGAAATGGTTGCAAACCTCTCCTTCACCCAAGCAACCATCTGTGTAACAACCATTTTCCTTTTCAGAGCATCCGTCCAAAATATGCAATCCCAAAATTTCCTTCCCCGCATGAGGCAAAGTATCACCAGAACATTCACTTATCATCAATTCAAACACCCTCCGGCTGATCTGGAGAGAACAAAGTGAGGATATTCAGTAGAAGCCTTGCATTTTCCATTTGATACTTACAAACCACTGCTTATGCGGACAAAACATAAAAACATATTGTGCAGATGAGAAAATTAAGAGACAGATACACGACAGGCTTGCAGGAAAGGTAACTTTACAGACAATAAAGTAGAGGACTGGAGAATGTGGATTGTGAATAGAGTTAGTTATTCAACATCTCATAAACGGTGTGATAGGTTTAATAT
>JAOXJP010000003.1:11332886-11345826 GCA_025762735.1 Platanus orientalis | reverse complement strand
AGTACTCCTCTTAGTAACATCTGTAGGATCAGTGATAGGACGAGTGATACAAGTTGATCTCCTCTTAGAGACTGAGTTGTAATAAGCTAAAATTGTAAGCTCCCCTTGTCTAATTTGCCACACCTGCTGGCTGAGCTCATACACAAGACCGATCTGACCCTCCTTTAAATAGGTCCAAACTAAATAATCCCAAATGTTCTTGGCCAAGCTCATCTTGCTGAATCAACCTCGACATCATCAAGGCATTTTCAGCCTCCCACTTTGCATAGGTAGGGTTCTCACGCTTAGGGGCTTTAGTCTCCCCCTATAATATAGCCTCATTATCCTTGGCCCTTAATAGTCAGCTTTGTAGACTTTGACCATGTGAGAAAGTTGGTACCATCCAACTTCACTGTAGTAATCAAAGCGCTATAGGCCTCTTCATGGCTGCTCTCTTGAGCTCTACTATTTGCATGGGAAGTAGTCTCACTAATATCTTACATGGCTACACTCCTGAAACTTCACAACACCAAATGCAAACAACAAGAACACTTGGCACTGCTGAAAACTACCACAAAGCACTGTAACAACTCACTACACCACGATGAGATCAACTAAAGGAGTTGCAAAGCACACCACATCACCATATTGCTTATACACAACCACACGATGCAAATGCAGACTACCATCACAACAAAACAACAACTAGCACATGGAAGAGAGACATGAAGACACAAAAGAGGCGAAAAAAGGCACGTGGTAGAACTGAGATACCCCAAAAAAACTAACAATATTCAACACAAATACATATAGGCATGATTGAAGGCACCATAGGCCATTCTGATGAAGGTTGGCCCATGATGAGATTGTTGTCATCGATGTTGCGCCACCAAATTCTTGCTGGACCCTTTAGTTTAAACCTAAACAAAGGTCACTCGCTGAGCATCATCCTCATCATACCATGCAAAATAATCCTCAAGTGCAGTGATCCAGTTGACAAATCCTTTTTACATTAAGACGACCAATGAAGTGTGGAACTTCACTTGTGCTTTCTTTGTTATGTCATCTTTTTTTGGTGCTCCTAGGGGCTCGTCAAGGTTTCTTTTTGCAAAGAGCAATTGCATGAAGTCATAAATAGACTTTCAATGGCCAGTATCACTCTAATTTATTGAAGGTTTAGCTTGAAGATTTGGATTATCCATTGGATCTTCATTTAAACTTTGTTGCCCATCATGCATTTCTCTTTGGTTTTGTCATCTTGGTGGCATTTCTCATGTTGCCTTTGTTTGTTGTTTATCTGTTCTTTCTTGAATAAAATTCTTCATTATCGAAAAAAAAAAAAAACTACTTTTTCGAATAGCTTGGTGATACAACTGTCTCGTTGTTGATCAATAAGTCTCCCTCAATAGATGTGACCTCTACAAGTAGACATTGTATCAAAGAAGTAATATTGACAAGGTTAGAAGTAGAAGGTAGGCAAGAAATAGCCTAGAAGATGCAGAAGTTGACTTGAAGATAGGCTGCAAATGATATGGTGGATGCACAAAAACAAATAAGGAAAAAAGAAGAGGAAACAATATGCAATAATGACATCTGCACCCTTTTTTTTTTTTTTTTTGTTACAACAACAATGGTAGGAAATTCCTACAAGTCGCTAGAATATGGTTCGGATGGGGCTGGTAAAAAAAGGCTCTAAAAGGATTTTATATGGGTTGGATTGTGGTGATGTTATCACAAGTTGCGTACAACTAAAGACGGGGATAGGTTGAAGAAGAAATATCAACTTACAAGTTGTTGATTCAGAGCATGATCCATCGAGGATTTTGGCTTTGATACCAATTTGATGCAGCCGGATTGGTGGAGGGATATGCAAAGCATAGGCACCTTCAAGTCACATAATACTTATGTGTTCTACCATACGGAAGAAGAGTTTTGAATTTTACTGATGATCTCCAAAGGCAGAGAGGGGGGGGGGGAGGTTCATTAATAGGCCACATAGCAATCCAAATATAGTATTT
This sequence comes from Platanus orientalis, assembly GCA_025762735.1. Lineage (NCBI taxonomy): Eukaryota > Viridiplantae > Streptophyta > Magnoliopsida > Proteales > Platanaceae > Platanus > Platanus orientalis. The sequence continues at coordinate 11,343,829 of JAOXJP010000003.1, read as the reverse complement.
TTTGGTACATGGTTTCTTTTCTTAAATCAGACATTCAATGAATCTAGACTAGATATTTATTGAATGTAGATTTAAGCCAAATAAAGGAACTAATTAGAATCTAGATAACTATTCTAATCAAGGCAATCATGATTTAATGCCTTATTGATCCAGTTGATTGCTACACATAGTTGGCGATGATTTAATGCCTTGTTTGCCTGATTGTTGTTACACATAGCTGGATTGGATTGGGCCTATTAAACTGGATGTAGGTTTGTTCTTGGGCCTGCCCATGAGTCTTGGGACTACTTGATGTGGGCTGGCCTACATCACATATTCACATTTGAAGCATTCAAAACCTTCATAACATCAAAAATAGGATCTCACAGGCCACGATGGACTCACACAACATGAATAAAGCTACTGCAAGCCTTCAACAACCTCACAAGTCTCAACACAGAAACCAAGCCACACTAAACAATTTGGAGTTAAAAAAACCCAAAAGAAGTACCAGGCGGTTACTTCAGGAAAAAGCTTGTAGAGAGCTCATTTCTTAACAGATTGAGCTAAAACGTGAGGCAAATGATTAGAAATATATAAGGTCCAAAACGAAACAAGATCAACAAGCAACAACTTCCGATTTGCATAGATCGAAAGAAAACACAAATCTAAGAAAATGTAAAATGCACAAAAAAAAATCCCAAATATTGTCAAATCAACCTCAAAACATCACAAAAAAACATGATCTACCAAAAACAATGAGACTCGTCACTAACCTAACAGGTTTGTAGTGATGGTGACATCATCCATACAACCTGATCACATCAACAGATGTCAAGCGGCAACTGCAGTTGTGTTTCTGGGCTTCGGATCGATTTGCAGGCTCTAATACCAAGTGAATTTCAGGTGTGTAGGTGCTTGATGTAGTTAGGGTTTCAAGTGAAGAAGAGGAAGAAGAGAGGTTATTTGGGGGGAAATTTATTGAGAGAGTAGTGTCTCAATGACATATGTATTGTCATATAATTTGAATGAGAAGAATACAACTACATGAGATAGTTATGAGCATACTCCTATACTCTCTAGGACATTTGTATCCTTACATATTGGACTCTTATACAACCCCATATACATTCCCAATTGACCAAGCTGTGTCAATCCAGTCCTAGGTCTTGTCATGTTATTGTGGGATGACTTGAAGAATCTCTCATCTGGTCTAGGTAACTTTATTAGGGTATAAAAGAATGTGTTAAGAATCCTCTTGAGGAGCATATACTGAGGGTACCCATTTGTGAATCCACCGTTGGTCATCCAACAGTATAGACATATGGAGTGTGCATACTCTTTAAGGATGCCAACACAATAAACTTATAACCAAACCCACATTGACTTCCACATGTGAAATTTAATATTCCAGAAGGAACTCATTGGCAGCCCATAAAATTGTGATATCTGGTATCGTACGGTAGCTTCTGAGAGTTGATTTTGAATCTGAATAGGATGTCTCACACAACCACACACATTAAGAGGCTTATGTTCAGTATATGAAACTAATGTGACTGAATAGGAATAAGTGCTTTTGTTTTTTTCATTTCTATATATATTGTTGGTGCTGGATGACTGATGTTGATAAAATGCAAAATGACAGGCTATGATGAAAGATCCCTTTGCTAACTATGTCGTACAGAAGGTTCTAGAGACCTGTGATGATCAGAGCCGTGAGTTGATCCTTTCACGTATCAAGGTCCACTTGAATGCCCTTAAGAGATACACTTATGGTAAACATATTGTTGCTCGCGTTGAAAAGCTCATTACAGCTGGAGGTGAGATTTTTTTTTCTTCTTTGGATTGCTTCTCTCATTGCACACCAATCCATTCTAACATACTACTTCCCCACCTTGTTTGCAGAAAGACGCATAGGGATCACATCTTCATATTCTTCTTAAGGAGTCCTGTTGTGGGAGAAGGGAAGACACCTTTTGTATAGCTAACAAGGCTGTCCTTCTTATCGTACCAGCCTGAGTCTTTATTTTCCGCCGGAGAACTCGGAGGTAGAAGATTTTAGTAGTAGGGTATAACCGAGCTTATAATGATTGTAAATAAAGATGAAAAAAAGAAAAGAAAAGAGAGAGAGATAGGCATGCTGTAATAAGATTTTTGGATTTTTGGTTCTTCTGTCTCTCATCCACATGTATGTATATTCAGCACCTCTTTGTAATTTGATTATGGAGAGAGCATCAACAAAGGAGGGTCATATTTAGGTTCTTTTTAAGGAAATGGAAGTCAAGAGGCAGGGTGGTCCTGGATGCTATGCCTTCGTGACAGAAAGTGTACATCGTTCACGGAGTATAAAGGGGGCAGAGCATGTGCCATTGGTCGTTAGGTTCAAGTCTGTGACTAAGAGATTTTATTAATAAACATTTTGATATTCAGAAAATCTATTGCTGGCCTTTTCCTGCTATTTTTTAGGGTTAATTTTTGGGAATTGATTGAATGTCAGATGATGCTGTTTATTTATTTATTATTTTTTCTTCTCCCATTTAAATCCATTGCTTTCAGACCCAACAGTAGAAACCTCACTTGAACTGTTTTACTGCATAGTTGCACCCAGAAACGTCAAAGTTTGACATCTATGAATGAATTCTATTATACGTAATGGTCCCTCCTACCAGTTTTGGGAAGATCAACAGATTCAAAAGCACTAATTTGTGAGTCGAGAACGCTGGGAAGACATGCAATCTGAACCTTAGTGAAATCTGGGCGGAAATTTTAGGGTAGGAATCCACTCCAAGACCACCATTCCAATGATCAAATTCTTATCTCCGTATAATTCTAGCAATTTAGTTGCCTTCCGACAATCGGATGTGTCCATAACTGGGAGCCGGAATGGCAAAGACATCAAGATTGATCCATACGTGAGTTTTACATCTCTCCAACTCAATGTTATAGTTCTTTGTTTCTATCTTAAGAAATCTATATTTGGCGATCTCATGTATATACATATAATCCCTTGTTTTATAACTTATATATGCTGTTTAGTCCATAGAATATCTCTGTTTCGTGTGAGAAAGGATCGTGTTTAGGACTGCTTTTCCTCGTTGATACTGAAGGGAGGACTGGAAAAGTGTCACCTTTCAAACTGCAGACGTTTCAGAGCAGGAGCAACACCCGGTGTAGGAGGTTCCTCACACCAAGTTGTCGCCTGCCTGAATATGAATGAATTTACATTAGTTGGAGATTGAAACTTGTACACAACTTGACTAGGAGTAAGAGTACAAGTTTCAATCTCCATTTAAGACATCGATGAAGGCAATTCTCACTGTCCACTTTCCGTGTCAAAACACCATTTTCTATATTGGGTCACTATGGAAAAGTTGTATTATCTGAATAGCAGTAATCACTTTCCAAGTCATCAGAAACTAAAACATACTCAAGGGGAACATCATATTAGGTAGGATAGGAAAATTCTATGGCACCGAACATGTTCTCTTCCGGTATGCTTCACGTATGGTACCAAAAAAGCACTTCTTCAACGCTGTTCTAAGTTGCAACTTATTCTGTTACGCCTTGTGCTCTTCTAAGGTGCACCCAGATTAACAAACAGAACATTACGTGAAAATCTGGAAGAGCACAAGGTACAACCTAAAAGAGGAATGTGCAAATCGGATTAGCAGAGGATTTTTCAGTACCGTAAGTCATTTGACATACACTGGAGTTACTTGTATCTTTTAATGATTAAAGTAGACAATTGAACTTTCGAATGAATAAACTAAAAAAGAAAAAAAAGAAAAAAAAACGTTCTTGACTTTCTTCTCTCCTTGACATAAAACAAAAGCTGAAATTCCTAATTTCCACTGTTTGGATCCTTGGAATACCTAATTTTTGATGAATTACACCAGACTAAACTTTTATCTGTAACAGGGTAATGCCCTTTCTCCCCAACCAAAGAGTTTAAGAGGAAGTAGAAAGTTACCTCGTCCTGTTTCCACAAACCACCAATCAAAGTCTGATCTACTCAATCATTAATTATTCATCCTAAAACACTGCAACTCTGAGGAACCAAGCACAACAGCCTAACTAGAGCCACAACCGCTACTATCACCGCCAATCGTTGTCCATCAATACTTCAATTACACCACCGATTGTCATCGTTTCCATCCTCTACATGACCAGCATTACCGCAACATTCCCATCATTTTCATGATCACCTTTATATCGTCATCATCTTCTTGCATTATGATCATCTACCTCATCACCACCCGAAGAACCAACACATCATAGCCACTCATCATCACTAGAGTCACCATTACCATCTAAATCATTATATAAGCCTCTAACCTTTCACGCATGATTATTTAAGCATCCTTTCCCTTGTTATATACACGTATGAAATTACCACCAAATACTAAAAAAGAATATATTAATAAACAAAATATCAGACAATGCAAGCAAAATTGGAAATGGGAGTAAAGATGTCTATCCTATAAATCTTAGTTCTCCTTGTGATAGATTAGCAACAGTTAAAGTGGCTTGCAGTTTCGTACGAGATACTAGTGTTGTGAAACTTGTGATCAGTCTAGGGTTGTATCAGTTATATGGGGTTAGTGTCTATGAGGATGATAAGTTGTTGATCATGTTTCCTCCATAGATTATTGATTAACAAAATAAACAAATGATGTGATCAAGCCTCCATAGATACTGAACGTATTTATCCACAAGACAAAGAGAAAGAAAATGAAAAACCTATAGCTGAGTTGCCTCAATGGTCCTGACTGGAAACTCCACAAAAACCTCGAAGATGGAACATTTTGTTACCTCTGAGGTGCTCCAGAAAGGATGGGCCCATTAAGCAATGAACCATGCTTTCCCAAGGCCGGAATGCTGAGTGATCGTTTCCTCATCCTGGCATCATTGCCTGTAGCCAGCATTCTCCTCTGGTTCTTCTGCATGAGCAGAGAGGAGTAAGAGCATAGTGCCTCAGGTAACGGCTTGCTGCTAGTTCTCAGAAATAGATCCAAATTCTGTCGGTACTTGTCTCCTCTCAGATTTTCGCCATTGTTAGTTGATGGATCATCACGGACAAGCATTGGCTTCTCCTTGGACTCATCATCAGACCAGTATCCATTCTCTTGCTCATCCAGCATTGCCAGATCATCGTATTCCTCATCAGACTTTGTCGATTCCTCATCAACTGAACCCTCCATCTGTAAAAGAGATTTAATAGTTAATACATAATGTGAATTAGACTAGAAGATCATTTCATCATCAGAAAGCAAAATTTAAACTCATTCGGATCACGTGAAAAAAACAGTGTAAGTTTTAGGAGGATATTGTTGTTACATCAACTCGGTGCAGGTGATCTTCAATAGACATCAGCCACAGCCACAGCCACCTACCCTCCACTTGAGGTTATAACCGATGGACTCCTGATTCTAAGGTGGTTGACCCACAAAATCCCATCTGAATCCCTAAATATGACCAGAAACAGATGGTGGATGATCCATGTCCACAGAGAAAAATCTGCCTAAGACTGATACAAATAACTACTTAAAATCAATATCTGGAATCTGTCTGTTGTTCGTTGTTCAGACAAGCATCCTCCATATATCAGCATAAAACAATTTCACTACTACAGCCTATATTTGTTTTCATTGCTTGGAAATCAGAAATCCAGAACCAATCTCTCCCCTAACACCTGTTTGCAATTGTTTCATGAGAAGCATGGAATCGAGTCTTTGGTAAAGCAGAATTCCAGAATATGTTTTTTAAGACACTACCAGCTATTCTTTCAAACTTTTACGTTTAAAAAATAAAAAGGAACCAATGTAAGTTGCAACCTCGATGTTCTTTCATACCTCTTCATGGATTTGTTTGTCACCTATATCACTTAGATCTTCGTCACTGTCCACTTCAGGAGGATTATCAGCTTCTTCATCACTGCCAGAGACCGACTGTTCCTCCTTGAGCTGGAACACAAAAACGGAAAGCAAGAGAACAATGTTTAGGATACACGATATTGATTAGTTTCACCTCTAATACTGAACTGTAAATAACAAGAAAATTTTAATAAAAGGAAGGTGGTACAAGGAAATTAGGAATGGCTGACGCAAGTGAACAATGTCATTGAATCAACATTGGCTGATTCATAATCAATGGTATTGGTTCACCAACTTTATGTCACATGGATCATGTTCTCATACGTGTGGCTTATTCAAATACAATCCAACATAAACCAGAGGGTGCAGAAAAAACAAACAGGTGTGGGGAGTACCTCCTTGGCAGGTCCATCAGACATCCGTGGTGAACTGCAGCAGGAGGAGTAATATCTGCTCCCAGTCTCGGTTCCATCGGCCCTTGATTCATCAACACTTCCAGTGTGACTTGTACCACCTGTATCACTAGGCCAAGCACTGATCCCAAAGTTACCAAACTGAAGGTTAACTGGCTCTGCCTTGTCAATCTGCAAGGGTCCATACATAGGACTCCCTATGCCTTTCTCACTTCCATGGCTCAAGATGGGCTTTCCATTATTGTCAATTGAATCAACAGGCCAAGCCTTTGCCACAGAACCATCTGTATTGAGAAGCGCCATCAGATGCCTAGAAGACCCTTTCCTCTGGATCAGTTGGAACATCCCCTTGGAGCTCAGTGAGTTGGCAGCACATTGGTTCCTGTACTCCTCATCTATCAAGGTAACTGTGTTTGTGGTGGGGTCATACAGCTGCTCCCCTGCCTCACACCTGCGCAGGCAGCTGAAGACTGTAGCATGGATGGCTGCCACGCTCCTATCAACATTGGTATTATTTATTTTTGGGACCAGATGCTTATCAGCACGGTTGCAGAGGTAGTCTTGAATGGTTCTGATGTTGCGGATGTACTTCACGTATTTGTTTTTTGCTGGGTCCAGGGTCATGTACTTCGCACGAACTGCGAATCGTTCCAAGTGTTTGTCCTCGTTTGTGATGTAAATCATGAATGGTATGATTGAAGGATGTTTTTTCATAAGCCCCATCTGGAAAATCAGAATAAAAAGAACCTTGAGTACTTGCTACCAAATTCATAAAAGTTACTTTTATAAGATCCAAATTTTGCAGACCAGCTGTAAAAAAAATTGTTGAGGACTCCTAGGTGCATTTTCAGTGTTGTCCAGCTACTTTATGTCTCCACCGGAATCATTTTCACAGATCGTAAATCTTTTCTCCAAGTACTAATCATCCATAGAAAATCAGAGGATGCCACACCCATGCACAAGGTAACACTTTGAGGTTTCTTGGGTAAATAATCAACTGAATGGCTGATTGAATTGTCTGGAATCTACAATTCTTTTCTTGGAAGTTACCAGACTTCCCTTTCTCTCTCTTGTTTGACAATCCAAAAGAATGCAATGCATCAGAGAGTTAAAATATCAGTTGATTCTTCTACCTAAGTGAGTTTCTGAGTGGGATCCATCGAATACCTGACCCTGGTATCTTACATAGGTGTATTCTGATATCCCATCTGTAAAAAATTCCATTGATAATACTAAAACTATATATTTCTCTTTACACCAATATTAGAATTTTTCAAAAAAAAAAAAATCATGAGTGAAATCCAGCCCAATGCTCAGTTAAATTCCTGATCAGCCATCATTCGCTTCTTCCCATGACCAACTCGGCAACTTCATCAGTTTAAAATCGTAAGATGAAAAGAATGATTGAACCTAGTCTGTTCATGGTCCACCCTTCCAGCTCCACACTTTAGAGAGAGAGAAAGAAGGATAGAGGGAGAAGGGAGGTATTCATTCTCAATGAGATGTACTCACCACAAAGTTGAGGCTTAAGTGGACGCCCTCAACAACTACTGATTCCTTCCGCTCCTCCCATGCGGTAATCAGCCGATCTAGGCTGTCAATGACCATCTCACTCTGTGCTTTAAATCCCTCAATCGCCATTTGTTTAGCACCAATCGGTTCAGTAGTACTAGAACCTGCATCTGATGGTCTGGAATCAGATCTTCTATTTATAGTTCCATCAGATACTTCATCCTTGGGTAGTGAATGGGAAATGCGTGCTAGTTTCTTTGCTCTCCTTTTGGCCTTCGCTTCTGCAACTGCCACCGGATCCAGGAACTCCCCAGCATGATAGGTTGATGCCCAGAGTAGAGGGTTTTCCTTTTCATCCACAAAGCTCCGCATCATGTGCCGAATTGAATCAGTAGAAATCACAGTAGTGATGCCCAACCTGCTACCCTGTGGGAGAAAATATCCATGGCTCACATTCTAAAACTAAGAACACACACACACAGTAATACAAATTGAATTTGGTGTAGTTTGAATGTGTATATGACACCTCATGTTGTGTCAAGGGAGTGGATGATCAAAGTGAGACAAACTTAGGAACACTGCACTGAAACAATACGAACAGTAAACTGTTTTTGCCTTCCCAAACTGATTGACATAATTCAAATACTTTATACTTTTATTATTATTATTATTGTTATTATTATTATTATTATTATTATTATGACTCATAAAACTAAAGCAACCACTAACCAATACAATTAGCATGAAAATGAGGTTTCACAATTAAATAGACATTAAAAAGAAAATTAGAAAATTCTGGTTTTGGTCTTAAATTGACAAGGATGTGTAATAAGCATTAACATAATACATTCTGTAACAAATATTAAAATGGTAAACTCTTGAGGTTCCTTTCAAGCTTTCCATTTATTATACTCAAACTCATAAATACTTGCTGATTTGAGCAAAAATGATAAGCAAGGAAAGAACAAAGAACAAGATTGATCTTCGAAATTCAAATTGTGGGAAAGAAGATGTCTTTTCAAGGAGAGAGCAGCAATACCAGCAAAGCAGACAAAGTAGACTTGCCACACCCACTCGTACCACATAACAGCACAGTCACAGGTTCCTTCCTTTCTCGGATTCTACAAAAGGGGAAATGAACTCAGACCAAAAAAAAAAAAAAAAGCATACTGGGAAATAGACTGATGCAACATCTGAAAACCAACAATTTTTCATAACAAGCAGCAGAAATCTGACAGTAAAGCTAAAACAAGTTCGACCCACATAGATGGAAGCTGTAATCCTTGTGTTAAACTTGTTTCCAAGTATATTCCGACTCAGTGATTGGGTACACCTAATGTATGATATCTTCTCATCCTTAAATGGCTGGCACTACTAAAACTTACGTAGTTCTGGTCTTGCTCATAGCTTACTGATGTGACGATTTTTTCAAGAAAGATTATCATGATACAAGAATGCAAGTCAGAGTGATTCATGTCATGCACTTTATTAAGCAAGGTATAGTCATAAACTGGTTATGAATAATGTAAACTAAAAATATTTGATGATATATTAGACCAGACAGCCATAAAGGACTATTCAAGAATTAGACAACAAAAGTAACCTAAGCCCCATTTGATTGAGAAGTTACGTTGACCAGAAAGGTCCAGCAGTCTTTTCTGTTATGGTTTCAACTTCAATGACGGTCAGAATTTTCTTCCTTCAAAAGTGGACATACATCATGTAGTTAATATCTTTTTTTTGGATAACTACCAAAGATTCCTTGATGAAAATGTAAGTACAGCTAAGAGAGTAGAGTTCACTAGGTACAAAGAAGAGAATTCACACCATGGTTACCAAGATTATCAGCTAGATCATTGGCATCTCAGTGCGCATATTTAAAGACCACTAAGAGCCTAAAACATTTTCTTAGGCATCTAGAAGCTTATAATTAGTAGAATCTACCTCATTAACTACTATAACATAATAAACACAATATTTTAATTAATTTTACATCAAAACCAGCTAGTAGATTGAGCTTTCCTCAGACCTATGTTAAAGAAAAACTTATACAATATAAATTTAAAGTACAAAATGAAAGAAATTGAAGTTTTCCCATTATTTTTCATGTTTTGCAATAAAAAATCTTAAAACCATAGATCTCATGTAAATGCAACATAGATCAATACATCTAACACACCCTCAAAACCATGGTTCAAAATTTCTAAAAAATTTTGTCCAAATTTTGCTACTTTTACGGGTGGCGAAATGAAACACCCAGTGAATACAGAGAAGTTCCAAAATTCTCAGAAATTCCACTTATTCCGGTATTGTGCTGAAATTTCACCAAAATTCGCAAAATTTGAGAAAATTCTGCTGGAAGTGAATGATTTATGAAGTGTCAAAAGTAATTTTTCTTGAATTTGAGCCCTATAATGTCAGGTGTGAGATTTGTTTTTTTAAACTTTCCAAAAAAAAAAAAAAGTTCAGAAGAAATCGATCTAAGGTTTTGCTTAGGGGTTTGTTTCAGTTTGAAGCTGACACTACTTAATTCATTTCTTTTTTGTGAAAATACTAAATTTTGTCTTATTTGGTGGTGCAACAAAGTGTGGGTACTTATTTCTCTACAGCATGTTCACCCCCCCTCTTAGATTTCTATAAACTCTCTATTTTTTAAGGAATGAGATCAGTTTATCCAACTATGATCTTATTAATTGTTGTGCTTTTGTGGCCAGTTGGTGTTGTTTACATGGTTTCAAAGATCGAATGATCCCGAATCGGATCAGACGATCCGGATCAGGATCATCCAGAACCAGTCCAATCCCAGCATCTAGATCGCGATTGTTATGGGATCGAACGATCCCAGCCCTGGATCGTCTAATCTGGGACAGGATCGGACGATCTAGGATTGGGATCAAATGATCCAAAAAATAACCTAAAAAATAGTTTTTTCTTTCTTCAAGAGTGCACAAACCCTTCCTGATTTTCTACAAATATTCCTAAAAGTTTTGAAATAACATAAGAGGTAAACCCCATGGTCTTATGACGAACGATAAATCTGTTACATATTTTCCATATTGATAGTGGGGGATAAGCCCCACCCGCTACCCCTATAATAGAAGGCTAGATTAAACTTCACCAAGACACCAACCCATTGGCTAGAATAATGAATCATGTATTATTTTAT
>JAOXJP010000003.1:11319990-11332786 GCA_025762735.1 Platanus orientalis | reverse complement strand
GATACAAACTCTTTAAATCAAATGACGAGTTTATAAATATGAAAAACACCAATCCTGATAATGAAATTTTACCAAGCATGTTCATAATCGGTTCTTTTGGTATATTTTCATAATACACTCACATAAAAGCATAGAGTCGTATTTTAATGATTGAAATTGCATCATTTGATCATATGAATATAGTTGCCCTAAAAATGATGTATCCAACATCACCTATATCTGTAAAGTTTATAATCTAAAATAACTAGATTATCAAATCTCTTCATATTCCAATGTCTTTGGTCACTTACTTTGTTACTTGAGGACCACTACTATCATTTCATGATATACTCATATTTTATATGCCTGACTTTGTTAGAACACAGAATTCCAACAAAAGAAAATGTTAATGGACTGGACGAGAACCCGAGCTTTAGGGATGGTTAATTGTACAACTCTGCCTTGAGGCATCCAAGGTCCAATGGAGTGGGTTTCAAGGCTTGCTAAAAAAAACAGGGCAGGTTTTGGCTTCTTCATTTACAAAATTAAAGCTTATGAACGGTCCATGTACCTTTTCTTGGATATGTTTGGACTGAATCTCTCGCAGGTGTGATGCGTTGAGCTAAACTGGCTTAGAGCCTAACTGTTTATATCTGGACTGGGCTCCAGAAAAGGTTATAGTACAGCCCTGAATCAGACCCAATAATGTACACTACGGACAGAATTTTTAAGAGGCATCGTAATTCGTAATCTAGTCCTCGTGGTTGGGTCACGAGTCGGATCCACTCTAAAAGTTTTTGATTTAGCGGTAGGCATTTTACGGTGCCTTTGGCAAGTGATCAAATTCGAAATTGCAATCCATTCTCAAATCACGATCTTGATAAGCGGCACTTAGTAACTAAGAAAAGCACGTAGAATATAAGGTTATTTGGTATTTAAAATATAATATAAGGTTCAAAATTTTATTCTTCCTCCTATCGCAATTAAGCATTATTAAGTAATCAAATGACTTAACACAATCTAACAGGTTGATCTCACTATTGTGATTCCGTGATCTGATCTCATAATCACAATTCAATGACTGAGATTCCTTGCCAGATACAACTAGCATGAAGAGACTTCAATCCAAGTTTTGTGAGTTCATCTTTCATACGCAGTTTTCTGCTAGTGTGATTAGTAACAGCGTCAAAGTGATTGAGTTCAAGCTTAATAAAATCACGTATAATTTGCATTAGTTAGCTTATTCATTTATAATCTCAGCCAAACCAGACTCAGCCCAAGCTTCTTCTTTCATCTTTTTTGTTTTTTGATAACTATCCAGGCCTCTTAGAGCACCTGACTAAATCCTTGGGACACAAGGACTCCCTGCCTCTCCATGCACCAGGTTTTTTATGCCCGGACAAGTGACCCCAAGGCGGTGCATTTCAAGAACTCAGGACCTCTGTTTCTTGAGACGTGATCCTGGTCAATTGCAGGTAATGAGATTGGACAACTGAGGTAGGCTCACATTGAATCAAAGGTTGGACAAATTTCACCCCTAGGTTAATCTAAAGTTTGAACTTCTGATCCTTTCCAGATTGTTAAAGTTCAGATATCGTTCAAAAGACTTCAATGGTTGACATGTGGCAAAATAAATAAATAAATAAACAAAACTGAAAATGTGCAGTTCAGTTTGTTGATTTTTTTTTTTTGGATATGTGCTGACCACTGAAATCTTCTGAAAATTAACTAAAAATGCGACCCAGTGCTCGAGGCTCCTGCTAACGCAATCCATGCCACCAGGGATGCTAACAGTAAGCCTTACCATTTGGCCAAGCCGCCCGTTCAACTTCTGAACGTTAACTGATCTTTAAAAATCTGAAGACGATAGTTGCTCATTATTTTCTGCTTATCCTTCTTTTCTTAATCTCGGTGACTAAACTGGAGTAAAACAAGCAATCTCATGCATGATATCAAACTCGGCCAATCCAATTTTAAGGTGGAGATCAGTCTGGATCGACCAGATTGGGATTGGTCTGAACCGGGATGGGTCAATCTATCCTAATCATTGATCCACACCAGATCAGGGTGATCCAGCCTGATCAGGATCAAATGGGACTGATACCAATCCTTAAAACCATGATCTCATAGTTGCACTTGGTATGGCAACCAATTGAGATACAGGCTGAAGCTCACGTTTTATAGACGGTAATGCAGATTATAAAAAAAAACCATTCAAATACAGTAGATGCTCTGCCCAGACCTGCTAAGTCAAAAACTAGCCAAGCTTATGATCATTCATCACCATGCAAGCAAACACAATACACTGAAGAACAAAAGAAATTCTCTTCTACGATTTTTCCTTGCTTGGTAATTGCTCAATTGCAACCTCTTTCCTGAAACACACCAACACTTGCTATAGATTATCCCCAACCTATCTGGAAGTATAATACTCTTAACTTCCCATCTCACAATTTGGTTATTTTCTACTAATTCAAATGGAATCCTCTTGATTCATATACACAGAATTATAATGTGCCCTCTGTTTGAATGTTAAATTAAGAAGCTCCATTATCATCTCGAGACTCCGATTGCAAGTACGGCATGCTCAACTGAGGCAGATTTGCATTTTGATTGTGTAATTTATCTTGAAAATGAACATCTCTATTACTGCCTCGCATAATAGACATGCATGGAGCAGTGCGCATCCTTCACCAGCATTACGGATAATCAACCGAGTAAACCTTACCTCATAAAAGTACCCCCTATCCAAGGTTCTTTTATTTGCTAATATTTCCTTCCATAAGCATGTTTGGCTTCCACATTCGCCAAGCCAACCACCGATTTTCTCCAGATCTTGTATCCACAACCCTTCTCTTTGAGTTGGATCCTTTTCTTTCAGATTCCTCAGAAGTATCTATTGGAGCCAAACTCTTTATGGGCCGTTGAGGGCTCCCCATATCCATTGCTGCCAGAATCTGTTTCACCATCTCCAACACCTCGCTCATCTTGGGGCGTGCCTTTGGATGCCGCACCAAGCAGCGGTTGGCCACTGATGCAAGCTTCTGTGCAGACTTGATGGAGTACTTCCCTTCGAGCCTTGGGTCCAATATCATCCGGAATTTCTTTATGTTTGATAGGTATGGCCTTACCCATTCCAAGAGCTTTTGCTCGCTCTTAGGACGGTTTGGGTCCACTGGACGCCTACCGGTGATGAGTTCGTAGAGGAAGACACCAAAGCTCCACACATCACTCTTGGCTGTGAGGTGCCCGGTTTGGATGTACTCTGGAGCTGCATAACCAATGGTTCCTACAACCTGTTTAGAAATCAGGCAATTCAAATTTTGTTGTATGGAACTTTATAAATTTTTACAGAACATATAGAGTTCAGGAGATCTAGCACAAGAAATAGCAAAAGATAATGAAAACACATGGTAAAAGCAGGTGGATATAGACAATAAGAGCAGCATATAAATGGCACAACTGTAAATCGAGGAACAAGTAGATCCTTGGACGATCTTTCAACATATCTATCCATAGATCTTCCAGTCTAACAATTGACCCAATCGCATGTATATGACCATCCAATCTATAGTATTATTTTGCTACCCAAGTGTTAAACAATCCTGAAAAAATTCCACTGTTTGGATACTAAGGATCATATAATCAGGAAAAGTTCTGTAAGGATATCCTAGGTGAGAAATATTCAGATTGTGGATCCCTTACTTCCATGAACATCAGTGAGCTGTGTCTCCTTACAATATTTTACCATATTTATACTCGGTACAAGTTAAAAGAGTATAGATCTCACAATGTATTTAGTAATTTTCCAGACATACCGCTGTTGAGACATGACTTAATCCTTCCGAAGGGCCCTGCCTGGCCAATCCAAAGTCTGACAGCTTTGCATTCCATTGGTTATCCAAGAGAATATTTGAAGCTTTAAAATCCCTGAATATGATCTGCACTAGCATAAAGCAAAGAAGTCATTGTTTATAGTAGGTAGCATTACCAGGCCCAGTTTTAGTGACAGAATGTGATAAGAAATTAGTACAGGAGACTGTTCTATAGAAACATACATGCAAACTGTAAATATTATTTTAAATTGTCACAGCAACTCCCCACACCGCCTCTAACCACCACTATCAATTTAACAAAAAACACTTAATAATTCCTCCAACCCTACTCTGATGACTAAGCATCCACACTTCCACAAGTATCCACAGGTCCAAAATGAAGCCCATGTGGCACTATGATTAGGAACATAAATTCACCCCTCTTCCTTTTGGGCTTCAAAAGCTCTTGGCGCCACCCATTAATCCCTACTGTTTCTTAGCACCCTTTTTACTCCAAAAACAGCTTTCTGTTCCAGCCCCATTCAAATCCAGGGTTTAACATTTAAGTTTCACGACACATTTTGCCCCTCAAGGAATGCCAAACGAATTCTGTGAGAAATTTCAAAATGCCGTAACATTTTGCAGTTTTCAAGAAATTTTAGGCTAAAATTAGGAAATAAAAATGTTGAAATTATTAATGAAACTACAGAAAATGTTAAAAGGAACATGATTACACTCACAACTCAAAACAACTATAACAAAGAAACAAGTACAATAAGTAAGACAAATTTAGGGGGCAACAATATTGTTGGTGAAAAGATAAGATAAATTGACATTCAATGTAAGTTCGTAGCATCCCTTCAAGTAAATAAACCCAAACAGTACAAGCCAATTACTACATATAATCAAAATGCAACATTGGTAGGATGCTCATATCCACATAATTACTGGTCAGGATAGATATGATGCATATGATAGAGAAACGAAGAAAATCATCAGAAAAACAACAGAGAAATATCAATCTTTATTAGAAAAATGATAACAATCAAATAGTGTAAAAGATACCAAAGAGGGAAAACTCTAGTTGGTTGTCTACCAAAACAAAAGCCCTAAAATCACAAACGATAGAAGGTTCCCCATTCTTATCACACTAATAAAATCCTATTTCAACTTATTTGGAATTTTCTAAAATATCCACACTACCAATAAAATTGAAAGGACTAAACTACCCCTGCACTCTATAATTGAAATGTTAGAAGACCCTTGGTTTTCTCTTTGTTTGCTGCTGCCAACATACATTAAAAGGTAGAACAGCTTCGGTTGCATCAATTCCCCCTGGCTGTGAATAACTCAACTCTGATGAGTTATGCTGTTAGTACTAATGAAAAGGATCTGGATCAATGTTCTGTAGCTCCTGTAGGGTAATCCAAGTATTCTCAATCATTGATTTGTTTGCCCATTCAACTAGAACTTTTGAAGTAAAGATAGTCTTAGCCCCCAAAATATCTTCAATTTGATCTGCTGGCTTCTAATGAAATTCACCAACATGTGAGCTACCTCAGTTAGATGCAATATTCTTTTCGTATCCTGGATAATCATTCGGTGTTTTGAAGCGGTATAAGAATTAAAAGTGAACCTGTCGAAGAGCTGTCTATATGGTGTGGGCAATGTAGAGAACCTGGGGAGACTTTCCGAAGTTCTTGGGTGCAAGAATTCATGGAATCAAGTGGTGGATACAGTTCATAAGAGATTTGCTGGTTGGAAAGGGCTATATCTCTCAAAAGGAGGCAGGGTCACTCTCATCAAATCGGTTCTTACAAGCCTTCCTACTTGTTTCCTATCCTTATTTGTCATTCCCTCCTTGGTGGCAAACCTTATTGAGAAATGTCAAAGAGATTTCCTGTGGGGGAAGGGGAAGGAGGGTGAGGGTCCTCATTTGGTTGCTTGGAATGATATATGCAAGCTGAAAAGAAATGGAGGCCTTGGGATAAAGCGGATAAAAGATGTAAACAAAGCCCTTCTAGCTAAATGGTTGCGGAGATTTGGCAAAGAAAATAGTAGTTTATGGAGAGAGGTTATAGCTTCTAAGTATGGGGTTGCAAATGTGTGGGAATCGAGAAGACCTTCTGGTCCGCATGGCTGTTGGAAAGGGATCATGCAACTCATGGGAAAGTTAAAAGAGACTATTCAAGTGGAGGTGGGTTCGGGAAGACATACTCAGTTTTGGAATTACCTATGGTGTTCCTCTCATCCTCTTAAATTGGAAGCCCCTCGTATTTATAAAATCACGGCAAATAAAGAAGTTAAAGTAGTAGAATGCCAAACATCTGATGAGGAAGGAGTAGGACCATTCCCCTTCGCTAGAATCTTAATGATTGGGAAATAGATGAAATGACTCACCTTATTGGGATGGTGGAGAATGTTCATTTACAGAATAATGTTGAGGATTTTAGGAGATGGACTCTTGCGCATAATGGAATCTTCTTAGTTAGATCTTGTACTTAGCTTTTCGGGAACGTTGGCACTGAATCTTACCTCTAGAAGTGGGTGTGGAGACTGAAGATCCCCTCCAAAATATCATTTTTTTGTTTGGGCTACTTGTAACGAGAGGTTGCCACAATTGATCTCCTCCAAAGGCGAGGATTGATCCTCCCAAATATGTGTCCCTTGTGCTTTCAAGATGGGGAGTCAAACAATCATATTTTCATCCATTGCCCGTTTGCTCGTGTTAAGTGTGGGTGGCGATGATGAGGGAGGTGGGGATGGCTTGTGTTTTCCCTAATAGCATTAGGGATCTTTTTCATAGTTGGTCCATAACGAATACCTGCAGAAAAGGAAAGTTATTATGGAGCCTAATTTGCCCAACTGTGTGTTGGTCTCTTTGGTTGGAAAGAAACCAACGGATCTTTGAGAATCATGCCCAACTTGCTTCTAATATATATATGAAAGCTAAAGATTATTTTCGTTTTTTGAGGGTTAATTGTAAAATTATGGGGGATCATGCTTTTGTTGATATGAAAAGTGGGTGGGGAAATATCATTCTCGAGAACCCCATCATGTAAGCCTTGTTTTTGTTGGCACTTTGGGGATTGCTTATACCCTAGATCAATGAATTTTTCTCTTATAAAAAACAATTGTACTCTACTAGAAGCTCTAACATATAAGCATTCAAACCAACTCTCGTAAGAATCTTCTAAGGCCCAAATTTGTTAACTTTCAACTTATGATAAGTGCTTTGTAGAAACATTCCCTTTTGCAAATGAACCATAACTTGATCACCCACTTCATAAGCTATTCCTATTGCAAAAGGCTATACTCAAACATATGGTGTTAACTACTCTCAGACATTTGCACCCGTTGCAAAGCTCAATTATGTCCGAATACTTATATTTCTAGTTGTACATCATGGCTGGTCATTACAACAACTAGATGTCAAAAATGTTTTCATGCATTGTGATTTGAAAGAAGAAGTCTATATGAAGCCACAACCTAGATTCCTTCCAGTCGGAAATAGCCGAAAAGTTTACAAATTAAAAAAATCTCTCTATGGATTCAAACAGTCTCCTCGGGCCTGGTTTGAACGAATTCGTTAAGTCATGCTTAACCAAAGATATAACAGAGCCTTGCGGATCATACATTGTTTATAAAAAGGGGGGATAAATCCTTAATTGCTCTCACAATCTATGTTGATGATATAATGATTACAGAGAATGATACGACTGAGATCTAGAAGCTCAAAAAATACATTGGTCAAGAATTTGAGATTAAAGATTTGGGGCCACTAAGATATTTTTTGGGAATTGAAGTGGTTCGTTCCAGAAGAAGCATATATCTCCCCCAATAGAAGTATGTGTTGGATTTCCTAAGGGATACTGGAATGCTTGGGAGCAAACCTTGTGACACTCCAGTGGATCCAATTATTAAGCTCAAACATCACATTGGTGATAGGTTGTTAAATGCAGGCCATTATCAAAGGCTGGTTAGTAAACTCATTTACTTAGCCTTAACACGACCTGATATCTCACTAGTTGTTGAACTAGTGAGTCAATTTATGCATGCACCTACCACGGTTCACTTAGAAGCTACTTACAGAATCCTGAGATATCTGAAGGAAAATCCTGGACTTGTTTTATTTTACAAAACAACAGGTGTATTCAATATTGAAGCTTACAGTGATGCTGATTAGGTTGGGTCTATAATAGACCGGCAATCCACTTCTGGGTACTATACCTTTTTTTGTGGACACCTTGTTATCTGAAAAAGTAAAAAGCAACCGGTTGTTGCCCGCTCTAGTGCCAAGGCCGATTTTCGATCCATGGCTCATAGTATTTGTGAACTTTAGATCTGTCGCATGCTTGCAGAGTTGGGATGTGGCATACCTACTCTTATGTGACTTTATTGTGACAACAAAGTTGCTATCAGTATTGTTCATGATCGCACTAAGTATATCGAAATTGATCGACACTTCATTAAAGAAAAGCTGGATATGGGACTGATTTGCACTCCTTCTGTTCTTACTGGAGAGCAGTTGGTTGATATACTTACAAAAGGATTATATTCTCTTAGTTTCTCTATGCTAGTGTCTAAGCTGGGCATGCAAAATCCTTATGCTCCAGCTTGAGGGGGAGTGTAGAGATATATAATAGTTGTACTATGTTAATGTCCATCTTTTAGTCTCACATCGGATATGTACTATGTCATTTAGGCATACATTTAGTATAAATAAAATGACCATGAGGCTACATCCTCATCGAATCTTCATCTAAAGTTCTCTCTCTCTCTCTCTCTTTCTATCTCTCTTTTCTATTTTTTTATCATTTTCTCCCCTATTCCCTTATTTTCTTTCATTTATTTATTTTTCTAAGTTACCCTAATATAAATA
Organism: Platanus orientalis; assembly: GCA_025762735.1. NCBI lineage: Eukaryota > Viridiplantae > Streptophyta > Magnoliopsida > Proteales > Platanaceae > Platanus > Platanus orientalis. Next base: position 11,324,110 of record JAOXJP010000003.1, on the reverse strand, counting down.
TTAATAATACATATGTATGTGTAGACAACAGACATACAATTTCTCTTCGACCATCTTCTTCCTTTTCTGCATGAATGCAAAACGAGTGTCAGAAAGCCCAAAAGGCATCACCAACCACTTGTATAGACCATCTTTGGTTTTAAAATACATTCTTCCACTTGTCACCAAACCAAAGACGAATCTACTGGAATCTTAAATGTCGATCTCTGAAAAGACCAAGAACCTAGCCAAGATATCAAGTAAATCATTAAGTCTCAGAATGGGACTAATACTCTCACAAATTAACCCTTCTCTAATAACCCTTCCACCTGTTTCAACAACTCTGCATGTTAGTTGTGTTAATACGATAATGGGTCATAATCCTCGAAATCCTTAAGGAAGCACGTTAGGAATCAACACCTTGAAATCATGCAACAAGTCTTGAATTTGAGAAGGTTTCCTAGGACAGCAACTTGATCACTCACTTCTTAGGCCACTAAAGCGTACACTTGTTGGGGCTCTTGGCTTACTTTCATAAACTATTGGGTAGTTATACGCTGTTTCTTGAAGGGGTTTTGGGGTGGTTTTTCTTCCATCTTTCCCAAATGTATAAGTATTGGCATGGGCATAGCGACTACCATCCTTCTCCCAGAACCACAATGTTCCCAACAATACATGGCCAAAGATAAATCAGAGTGACATCACAACACACCGATTTTAAATATCTATCCCCCATAAAGAAATTAACCAAGCATTGTTTAGCAATTAAAGTTTTAGCCTCTTTTTAGAATCATGCCTTCGTAAGGATGTGGGTATTTCTCCATTGAGAGTTTGAGTTTCTTTACCATATCCGTCCACATAATATTCTTTGTACTATCCCATCAATAACAATAATAAATGCCTTTCCATTGCAAAGAACGATCTTGTGACACAATTACTTGTTATACAACTAGAATCTCTCCCTCCATTGAGTCGAGATCTACCTCTTTTTCATCTTCATTAAGGGAATGATGCAGCATAATAGAGATGATACCAAAGTTGATGTAGAATGATATCCAAGAACAATAAGGTTAAAGAACAAAAAATTGAACTTTAAGTACTCAAGATTTGTTGAAAATAGAAAAAACTTGATTAGAGAGGTTTGGAAGAATTGAAGCAAGAAGAGACGAAAAAAATAGAACAAAGAAACCCACAAGGGCAATTATGGAAATTCTGAGCAGAATCCCAAAATTACCAAAATACCCTTAATCATGAGTTAGAAAATTCTGAAATTTGACATGGTGATTCTGACACATATGAAAAGTATGTATACCAAATTTCAGGTTATTCCGAGATTTCTAACTATATAAAGTTATCTAAAAACTCAGGTTGCACACCCTTAATTCAAAAAATCAGAAAAATGGAAAACGGTAAAGAACAAGAGAGAAAAAAGAAGAAAATAAGAAGAATGAGGATAAGAAGAAGAAACGAAAGAAGAAGACAAGAAGAGAAGAGGATAGATGTTTCACGACTTGAAAATCACCAACCAAACCAAGCCTTAGACACCAAGAACTTGAAGACTCTTCAAGCTTGAGGAAGTGAAAGAGTTTCACTCATGGAAAGTAAGAAACCATCCAAAAAATTTATTAATTTCATTATACCAAGTACAAAAACATGCATGCCATATATAAGCTCATAAACTCATGAAAATAGCAAGGAACCAACTAGAAACCCCTAAACTACTTACTTGTTACGTAAAACTTTCCTAAAATCAAAACTACTAAAAACTTGACTTCCTAAAAACAAAAAATGTCAAAATCAAGCCATTCTAGAGAATTTTGACCAACACTCTTAGAGGGACACACTTTGACTTGTTAATTCTCTAAAATTACTAAAATACCATTGGCAATAATACTGTATTACGTAAATACCCAAAAACAAAAATTAAAATGACCCCCATGTCCTAGACTTTAATAACTCATAAACTATTAAATAAAACAGTAAAATGTCTCTAAAAGACTCCATAATGTGTCTCCATGTACCTCATTGTGTGTCTTTATGTGTGGATCCCACCTGGCTCTAATGTCCGCATTAGGGAATAATATAAATTTTCATCATCACCGCCATTGCTCTCTTATTCTTATACTTCAAATAGATTAGTTTGATCATCAATTCGGTGTTTTGGACACTCAAACGACATGTAACCAGTTGCACCACAAGTAAAACAATGTTGTCTTGAACCTCCATATCTCCCTTTTGATGAGGATTTGGCCTTCTCCCTATCAAAATTTGATTTTCCATGACTTAGGCCACTTCCAGTACTAAACCAACCTTGATTTATTGCCGATCTAGTATGTTGTGTGCTGCAAATAACACCTGAACCCTTACCTCCAAGTACTCCTCTGCACTCTGCCATGAACTTCTTTTTAAGGTGTTCTTCAAACCACAACGCAACTTGAAAAGCCTTATATACTGTCCATACTCAAGTGGCGATCAGAAGCTTCCAAATTTGTAGTCGCAGCCCAAAAAGATACCACAAAGTAATATTCTTGTCCGATTCAACCAACCAATTTTGAAAACATAATTTGTTGAATGCATTTGTGCACTCTTCCATCCTCATGTCTTTTTTGGTACCTCTCAAACGATTTTGTTCATAGTAGAGTGGTAAAAATCTCTCCAATTTTATTTTCATTGCTCCCAAGTTCCGATTCAAGGTTTCTACCAACACTTGGAACTCCACCAATCATTGCCATTAAATTGTATTTGTTATCACAAAAAACCTTCATTTCTTCTGGCATATCTTTGCATTCAAAGAAATTATCTACACTCATCAACCAATCGAGAAAATTTGCTAGATGCAACCTAGCATCAAACTCCAAAACTTCTAGTTTCAATCATCTATCATAGTCATAGTCATACTACCAACTTGTTTCTAGTCTTTCATCTCCATAATTTCTAAATGCTGCCCTATGGTTCATATGCCCCACAAATTGAGTTCTAGGGTTGTGATGCTTGGCCCCATCATGCTCATAGAATAGATTAGCATTATCACTTTCTGACAAAGATTCATCTAAATGATTTACTTTAAATACCCAAGTCACCTTCTGGTTGAGTCTTGGACTGCTATGGTCCACGAATATCACCAAGTTTCTCTCAACGCAAGGTTTGTATCTCTTGTAGTAGGGTTGCCACTTGTTAAACCAGACCTAATAAAAAATTGCCCCTCTAGTGCTAGTTTAGTCGTTCACAATTAGCCATGGTAAAAAAAAAAAGATATAGAATGCGAAAACTTGCTCTAATACCAAATTTGATGTAGAAGATAGACAAGCAAAAAGAATCACCAGAAAAACAATGGAAAAATATCAAAAAGCATTTGGATCCTGGGTATTCTTCCAAAATTCTCATTTTTTCTGTGAAATGCTTATCTAGATACAATTCTCACCCTGGATCGTTTGTAGGGTAGAGGTTAGAAATTGGCAAACAATTGTGTCCTTTATATAAAGGAGGAGGAATCTGTAGATCATCTGTTTGTTCATTGTGCCATGACAAATATGGTTTGGGGCTTCTTTCTTTCTCACCTTAGAATTTCTTGGTCCTTCCCGGTCCATTTTTGTGAGCTGGTCTTAGGTTAGTGGATTTGTGACTTGTAGGGGTTACTTTTTATCATTTGGTCGTATTTGCCGGAAGTCATTTGTTGGGGCCTGTAGAAGGAAACGAATTCAGGGATCTTTAAAGGTAAGATGAGGAGCCATATGGAGCTTTCTTTATACATTTATAGTCTTATTTTATTATATTTCTATTACAGTAGGTTTTGTAGAGAGGGATTGGCATTCCTTATGGTGGGAGGAATTGTAGTTTTGTGAGTCCTGTTGGTCATGTGGTTCTGTGTTTCCTTTGTGTTTTGTTTCGGTTCCCTTTTCACCTCCTTGGTGATGGCTTCTTTCTGTTTTGTTGTTTTTCTTGGTTTCTACTATAAAGATTACCCTTTTATCTCTCAAAATAACAATCAAATAGCGTGAAGCAATACTAAAAAGAGAAAATCCTAACTGGTTTGTTCTCCTAAACAAAGGCCCCAAAATCACAAACTTTAGAACTCCCCAACCCTATCACATGATCACTAACAAAACTTAAATTTAACTTATATATATATATATATATATAT
>JAOXJP010000003.1:11309854-11319980 GCA_025762735.1 Platanus orientalis | reverse complement strand
AAAGTGAGATAACTAAACTACCCTTCCCTCTTTAATTCAAACGTGAGAAGACCCTTGGTTTTCTCTTTGTTCGCTGCTGTTGACATACATTAAAAAGGTAAAACACCTTTAGTTTCACCATGCTACATTATTGATAATAAGATTCTAAAATGCGTGAATATGTGGAGAAGATATGGTGCAGATGAAGGGGGATGGTAACATACATTCCACCAGTCCCTTCTAGGAGTTCTCCTTGGTCTACACTATCCACTGATGTTCTGTTTGTTTGCTAGTGAAACTTTGTTGGGACATAAAACAAAACGGAAGAAATATAATGTTTTGCAAAATTTTACTTCCTACATGTTTTTAGGTGTTTGTTTGGACCACATAAAATAGTAAAATTTTATTTCCTGATGATTGCCATAGTGCTCTTAGATTCTACAAGGTCTAAACATGCAAGAATTCATTGATAGTAAGCTCCAGTGGTCTTGCCAAAGTCAGCATTCACTAAACATGCATTCTCACATGGGTTGCAGATTTCTCTTTTATTTAATTATTTATTTGATTAACAAGCATCAAATAGGCCCTTAAGAATCAGCAGTCTCCTCTACCAGTCACATGGTAGGGATGAGGGTAGGACTGCCGTCGAAGTATGAAGACATCACATAAAGCCCCACATATTATTATTATTATTATTATTCTATTTAGAAAATAAGAGAAGGGTCATTGCTTTGGTGTAATGGTAGCGGATTGGGTTGTCCAACATGAAAACGCGGGTTCAAGTCCGGTGAGCAGCCACTTTATGCAAATAGCCAAAGGTTAGGTCTGTTTCCCATCCACCCCTCCCAGCATGCCATAGTTACGGGACAAACATTGGGAAATGACCTTTATTTAGAAAATAAGAGAGGTATTGCGGCAAACATGGTTAAGAGGCTCTTGTACGTTCCTCTACACAAGAGACTAAGGTTAAAGCCTAGTGTATTATGAGGGTTATTTAGGGTAGTTTAGGGGTTGAGATATATCAATAGTGCCATGATTAGTTTTGGGTTTTTTTTAAGACGGGTATTTTTGTAATAAGGCATTGTTGTCAAGGGTAATTTAGTAATTTCAGTGAGTCAATAAGTCAAAGTGGGGGCCCTCTTGGAGTGCTGGTCAAAATTCTCTAGAAGGCCTTAATTTTTGGCAGTTTAGTTTTTAGAAAGTTGATGTTTTAATATTTTTAGGCTTAGGAGGATCTTAGGTAACAAGTAAGCTAGTAGTTTAGGACTTTCTAATTTGGTTTCTTGCTATTTTCTTGAGTTTGTGAGCCTATATAAAGGGATGCACGTTTCATAGTAGTTAAACAATGGATTATTGAATTAAACTTTGGTTTGTTTGCGTGTTATCCCCCTCTTCCCCCCTTTCCCATGGAGTTGCCATGTGGATTAGCTAGGGTTCATCTGATCATCCCTATGCTTCTTCTTCTCCCTTTCTTCTTCTAATCTACTTCTTTTATCTTCTTCTCTTCACCTATTCTTCTATCTTCCTCTTCTTCCATCTATCTTATTCTTCTACTCCTATTATTATATTCCTTCTTCTAATTCTCTTGCTACAAACATCATCCTATCTAGAAGATACAAGTGTTAAAATCTCCAAAACATTACTACCACTGTTGGATTTCTGGAGAAGATAAGAGGCCAAATCACACCTCTCCAATAGAGGTATTCAGCCCTCTATTTCATCAGGCTTCTTTCTTTAATCAAATCTTTATTGAAATCTATGAATTCCATTTAACTTCTATTGCTGATTTCTGTATTTTGTTAACTCTTCTATAATTTCATTGTTTCTTCTTTATATATCGGCTGGATTACTTTCCCCTTAAAATCGTCCCTCTATAGAGAAGCCCTTCTGTTGATTCTCTTTAGGGTTGTCTTCTCCTATTAGTCCCTCATCTCCCCCCCTCTTAAAATCCCTTTTGTTCCCCCTTGATTTCACCAAGTTTTTGGTAAAGAAATATCTAACTGTTTATTGTTTCTTATTAAAGTAACACTCCAAACCTGAAATTCATATGATTTATATACCTATACTTGTTAGAATTAGTTGAAATTTTTCATGGAGATCAAGTTTAGACCCATCTAAACATCTGTAAATTTTCATAAAATTCTGATGTGTCTGAAGGAGTATTTTGGTAATGTCATGGTTCTACCCCTGAAATTTCAGAATCCCAAAAACAACCTTTCTACAATTTTCTCCCTTCTTTTCTAACCTATTCTATCTGAATCTCTTCTAAATTGCATCTACATCTTTCCCCCTCATATTTTTGTAAGTTTAATTATTTGGGTGTGCATAAATTCAATTCTTGGTAGCTTTTAAACTCTATTCTTGCTTCCACTACATCAAATCGGTGCTTTCATTGAGATCTTGGCTACATCCTACATCAATTTTGATATCAAAGCTAGGTTGCAACTAATTCCTATCTAGCTGTAATCCATGGGAACTGTGAACCATTATCGAATTATGTATGAGAATCACATAACCTGAGCTAGGTATGAATCTGACTTGAAATGTAAATTAGAAGATCAAATCAAGTTCGAGCTTGATGGCATTATGTATAGAATATCGCTCGAAGAAGGATCATATTTTTTGAGATATCTCAATCCTAACAATTTTCTCTATCGGATTTTACAAAGAAGATGTGACCTTCTACGACACCAACTTCATGAACTGAAAGTACAGTGGAGAGATTCTCTAACTACTAAACAACATCTTGCCTTGAGAAAAACATTTGAAGAGTACTATGCTGCACAAGACAAAATCAAGGCAGAACGAGAAGCAGAACAAGCTAAATTTGCTGAATCAGTCCACATTCTTTCTCCTACATCCTCTTCAGTTCCATAATTGAAGTCAGACACTATGAACAAGAAAGATGTTCCAGCGTCTTTAGCATTTGATCCTAAGCCTGAAGTCAAGAAGAAGCCTAAGGCTAAGGGTTTGCCAAAGCAAGAAAGTTCCATTACGAGTCAAGACAAGAAAAAGACCCAAATGGGATGGTTCATGCAAGACTTCAATTTTAGGTCCTCCGCTACATCTATCACCTCTATTGCGAACTCCAAAAAGACCATCAACTAGAAGCTGTGATGGATAGTGGCAATTCAAAATTCAGGGACAAATTTCTCCCCACCCTTGGAGAATGATGCGGACATGGTTTAGAGGCTCTTATATGTTCCTCCACACAAGAGAGTGAGGTTCAAGCATTTTGTATTGTGTGGGTTATTTAGGGTATTTTAGGGGTTAGGATATATTTGTAATAAGTAAGGCCAATAGAACCATGGGTAGTATTTTTGTAATAAGGCATTGTTGACAAGATTAATTTAGTATAGTGAGTCAATAAGTCATAGTGAGGTTGATGTAGTACAAGTCAAGAGAGGACTTTTATCAAACACCTTGGTTGCAAAATTCTGTGCACAGCTCTATGTAATCATGTAGATAGGATGAATTCAGCACTCTCACACCAATAATAACACACTTTCACATGGGTTTAGGACTCCAAAGAACTAGTGTATGATATTCCAGAAACAAGACAGTGGTCGGACTTCAAAAGAAAAGTAAACCCATGCACATAAGCCTGGCTGCAGGTATAGGTTGCTAGGTGAGTGATCTTCAGACATCAAAACTTCACAAGTGCAAGATGTGCAGGTGTAGCCGCAGGGTATAGTCTGAATAGAGATGATGGTTAATGTTTAAAACCACAAGTATACATGCTGGAAATTTTCTGGCAGCAAGTTAACAAGTTTTCTTCATAAGATTTCCAGAAAACCTGGGTTGTTTATGTAAGCCAAGTGATATAGGGTTGATGGGGATGTGTTGGATGATCAAAGAATGCAAGGAAGAGATGATTAGGGTGGTCGGCTGGATAAGAAATACATAGGGAGTGGTGGAGATGAAGATGGATGAAGGTGGAGATGTATGGAAATATATGTGAATGGGATTTGAAGGTTAGTAACAAGAGGGAGGTAGGAAAACCAGAAAATAAAACAGAGGAAGAAGATGATGAAGAAGGAGAAAAATACCCACTCATTGAGAGAGAATCCATAAGTTTTCATAAGTTTATTCATCCCAAAAATAAAGGAGAGAGGAATTCTTATAGGCCACAATTTGGCTGAGAATCCTCTCTTTACAAATCAAATTTCAACTAAAATTAAAACTTTCTAAAAATGGCAACTATCTTATTCTAAGACCTACTTAAAAGAAACTGCAAAATAATAATAAGAGAAGCCAAATCGTGTGGCTCTCATGTAGTGGTCGACCAACCCTCTTTATTATAATAAAAGGGCTTTACAAAAATGACCCAAAACAATAATAAAAACATCCTTTACGTCTCTAACTCTAATACTTAATAAATTATGAAATAAAACAATAAAACTCAAATAAAAGATTTTAAAAATCTCACAAAACGTCCATAGTGTAACCCTTTGTATCTTCCATACTCCTTGTAGGTCTTCATACATGGACCCCATCAAGGCCATGTGTGGGCTCCACTATGCTCCCATGTCCTCATCAAACCCCCATTGTTCAAAAAAACTCGACATCGGGATGCCCTTCCTGAGTGAGGACACCTATTCCAACCCTAAATGCATCACACGCAACTTCAAAGACTTTAGAGAAGTCCATAAGTCACATGACAAGAACTCAAATCATCCTCGACTTAATCTCCTAGAAGGCCTTGGCTGCTGCCTTGGTCCACTTAAACTCACATTTACGGATGCAATCCGTAATAGGCGTCATTATGGAACTAAATCTCTGAATGAACCACCTATAGAACACAGCTAAGCCATGGAAACTACGAACCTCGTGAATGTTAGTAAGTTCAATTCACTCTAGAATACACTTGATCTTGCTAGGATCAGCAGTCACTCCCTCACCTGATCCAACAAATCCTAAGAAGATAACCCTCGGTATCATGAATGCACACTTCTTAAGATTCGCGTATAGGCTCTCTTGTCAGAGTATCTCACACACACTCCGCAATTGGCTCAGGTGAACCTCCCTACTAGGGTTGTATATATGAATGTCATCAAAGTATACAACCAGAAACTTTCCTATGTAGGGCCTAAATACATGTGTCATTAATCTCATAAAAGTACTTAGAGCATTGGAAAGTCTAAAGGGCATGACAATCCACTCACACAGTCCGTCCTTCGTCTTGAAGGCAGTTTTCCACTCATCTCCTAACCTAACTTTAGTATGGTGGTAGCCACTATTAGGATAAATCTTGGAGAATACAGTAGCTCTCGCCATCATATCTAACATGTCGTCAAACCTAAGAATGGGAAACATATACCGTACTATGATCTTATTGATGGTTCCACTATCAACACACAACCTCAAAGAACCATCCTTCTTTGACGTAAGAAGTGCGGGTATGGCACACAAACTCATACTCTCCCTAATGAAATCCTTTCTCAACAGTTCATCCACTTGCCAATTTAGCTTGGCATGCTCTGTAGGGATCATCCTGTAATGGGGTAGATAAGGAAAAGTCCCTCTAGGAACCAAGTCTACGGCGTGCTGAATATCACGCATCGGTGACAGCTCATCTGGTAAATACTTAAGGAACATCTCTCCAAACTCTCTGATGAGAGCCTCTGCCTTAGTTAGGAGATCAGAACTAGGATCAGGGATCACTGCTTTAGTGACTAATGCAAATACTGGTGCATCACCCTGAGCCTCCTGCTCAAACTCCTTAGGGCTAAGAATATCCAAGTTCTTCATGTGAGGACCTTCACATCCTTCCCTTTATTCACCGAACTCTTGCCTCCAGACTGGGCTTTTGGTAAAAGAGGAGTGAGTTTGATTTTCTTGCCCTTGAACTCGAACACACATATGTTGGTCCTGCCATACAACGTGGTATTCAAATCAAAGAACTAAGGTCGGCCTAAGATCATATGCCCTACATCCATAGGCACGATGTCACACCATATCTTGTCCTGGCACTGGGCAAACTCAATAGGCACATGACATCTATGGGTGACAGGAATAGAAGAGGAGTCTACCTATGACACTCGGTAGGGCTGAGGGTGTGGGATGGTGGTGAGTCTAAGCCGCTTCATATTATCAATAAAAACCACATTAGTGCAAGTTCTATTGTCTATGATAACTCTACAGGTCTTCTCACCACACTTAGCGAAGGAACAGAAGATGGTGGTCCTCCGCCAATCCTCCTTTGAAGCAGCATGGGTGAGAGCACATCTCACCACCCAAAGGGGTGGAGGGGACGAAAGATAGCTAGAATAGGAAGGTCTCATGACAACTAGGTAACTATCATCTCCCTTTCCATCATCATCACTCGGGGCCTGCAAGGGATCAATAATCTCATCTATGTCAGTCTCATCATCAAATGCTTATTGATCTTCATGGGTCTCCTCCTCAATGTTGTCCTCTACACAGAGAACAAGCTCTTTACATGGACACACCTTAGAATAATGGCCTACCTCACTACACTTGTAACACTTATTAGGATCACCCGACGAACGAGCTCTAACCTCTTATTTTCTTCGATTAAGCATGGGGCCAGATCTAGAAGGCTCAAGTCCAACTCTGGACAGCTAACCCCCTTAAATGAACCTACCATCCGAGCGCCTAGGATCCTAAGGTTGCGGAGCAGAAGGCTTTACGTACCTCTCCATGTCTTGTGTTATCCTATAAATCTACTCTAGGGTGGTGATGTAGTAAGGTATTATCTCCTTTTGAATCTCAGGTCGGAGCCCCATCTTAAAGAGAGTGATGGTCATCTCTAGACTCTCACAAACTCCACATCTTAATCAACCATCATCAAATCTCGTGATATAATCCGCAACGCTAGATGATCCTTGACGGATAACATGATACTACTCGAGAAGCCTATTATGATTGTGACGAGGTACAAACTTCTCTCTGAGCTTCTCACGCATCTCTACCCAGCTAGCAATGGGTTTTTCATGTCTTCAATACATCTGCTGCTTTATTGAATTTCAGTAAAGTTGAGCTGACGCAACTAACTTTATCTTAGCGAATTTCACTTGCCTGTGAGGGGAGATATCATACTAGTCAAAGTATTGGTCCATCCCACTGACCCAGTCTAAAAAGATTTTGGGGTTTAAACGCCCATCAAAAGTGGACACCTAAACCCGCATGGCTTTTAGGGCTGTCTCCTTGAGATCTCTCGGACATCTATGATCTCTCATCCCTCGCTACTGCCTATAAACCCGATGATCCATGTCATCATCCTCAAACTCAACGATCTCCTCATGGGGTGGGTTCTCTGAGGAGGTCCCCTAGGCGGGATTGGAGATCTACCCCTAGGTGGGGTCCTCCTAAGTTCAGGCTCAGAACTATGAGTCCTTTACCCGTGACCTCCTATGGATCCATGACCTGAGTGGTGGTAGTCCTGTTTGATCCTCTCTCCTCTCCTGAGAACCTCTCTTAGAACGGGGACCCAACTCTTAACGGAGTTGTTCGAGGGTATTCTTGAAGTTAACCTTCATAACTAAGGTTAATTTATCCACCCCCTCTGCTAAGTCCTTAAAGGCCGGATCTTGAGTGAGTTGGGAGCTAGTTCCTGCTTCTAGGGACATCTTGCGGTGATAATCTAGTCCTGATCTAGTGGGCATATACCAAAGAGCACAGGATGGGTGACTCTAAAGACTCCCTAGAATGATCTAAAAGACGATATAAGTACGCAAAATAAATGAATAAAATAAAGTATGCAATGCTATGGTAGAATATACAAAACTAACCTACTATACAAAAACCTAAATGCAACATACAGGTAATTAAAACCTTAAACCTAGGCTCTGATACCAAATCTGATGCAACATCCATGTAGGCTAGTGGGTGTGTGCACAAGGAGCTAGGAATAAAATTGAAAAAGCAATAATAAAATATAAGCAAAATTCCTACTTGTACATTCACACACTAATTCAAGTAATTTTTCAGTCAGGTTTGATATGCATGATTAAAGTTAAAGTCATAAACAAAATTAAACTTTAAAAAAATGAGGGGAATACCAATTAAATTAGAGATCAACAAAGTGTCAAGTTGTTGTCTAGAATTCAGAATGTAATAAAGTGTCCAAACTAGATGGGAAATATAAGAAAATGGATTGATCATAAGGGAGCATGGAAGTTGTAAGGGATTCATTAAACATGGACTAAGGCAGATTTAGGAATGATATAATTTCAGATTTTTCAGGGATTTTATATGTTCAATAGTATTTTATCAGCCTTTAACCCAAACAATCAAAACCACCAGCCAATCTACTCTTAGAATTCAAAAGAGGTGATTCTAGATGATTAAACATACCTTGTAGGTGTTGATGATCACTTGTAAAACCTTCTAAGTGTTGTATGATGATGGTGTGTTGCAAAATCTGAGGATATAGGGATAATTTGGTGGAACCGAAATCCACAACCCTCTAAAAAACTCTTGCCGCCAACCTTAGAACTATCCCTATTTCTCGGGGTGCTTCCCAACAGGTTTGGGAAGATTTCTAGTAGCTAAGGTATCGCCCTAGGGGTTAGAAGAAACCCTCAAAATATCTTAGCCTAACTCCTAGTATTTAGGAGCAGGCAACTGATTTGGTAGACACCCACAAATTGGGGTCTTTAACACCCCTAGTAGCAATCTCTTAATAAAACTGGATCTGGTGGAGCCCTTTGGGATGGGTCCCACCACTAGTTGTGTTGTGTGGGAGTACCCAATAAGCAAAAAAAATTGCAGCCCTTTAACTCCTTGATTCTAGGAGTTATAAAGATTCTCGGACAGACCTCCCAAACCTGTTCTGACACCTGGACTGGTATAGCCTGAGATATTTCTTCAAACAAAATAGTCTTGCAGCCCTGAAAACTTCTCCAAATTCAATTGTGATGCTCTAAAACACCTCTTTGCTTGAATATTAGATTGAAAATTTTGAAGAAGATGATGTGTTGTTGATTTTTTTTCACTTGGATAATTTTCAATACAATAAAAATTGAGAAAATAAATTGTAACTAATAAAATAAGAATAAAAAGAAGGAAGAAACCTTTAACCCAAGGAAAAGGGAGTGACCTCCACCACTAATGTTAAACTAGGGGTGAGCCTAGACCCATTACAGGGTTTTGGGTTTCTTCTTCTTACAACCATAAGCAAGAGAGGAAAGAAGTCATGTCGACCAAAAGGGATTTTATTCAAAATTATATCATTATCAAAGTGTTGGTCATGTGGGGTGTTTTTATAGCCCCATGGGTAGGTTTATTACAACATAATAAGTGTTAAATCTAAAATACCCCCAAACAATACACTCTTATTCAAAAATAGCCTTCAACTACGTGAAATAACAAAAATAACAGTAAAACCTAAAACCTCCTACTAAGACAAAAATACCCTCATATAATGTGTTATGGAAATAAAAGACATAAAAATATCTAAGGCTCTCTAATGGAACCATAACATGAGCACAACCCTCTTGCGCCACCTGTGGTAGACCTAGAACTCACGCCTAGACCTAATATCCTCATCACATTCTTTCCTGGAAGTCATCAGATATAGAAGAGAAGCTTTATGCCCTTCTTATAACATCATTGGGTGCTTTTGTATCTGACAAGTCTAAAATAAATGGTTCTATATCAACATGTCTGACTTGGAATTGATAACATGCTCCCTACTCACAAATCCGAAGAATATTAGATGTTTTGTTAAAATTAGCCTTCTTCTATGTGAAATAGTCTTCCAAAGATATTATCAAAGACAAATAAATAACTGAAAATCGTTGTTCATGTACCATCCTAGTTTCTTTCAGACTAAAAGATTAGAAAAAAAAAATTAATAACAATAAATAATTGGATTTGATCATGTTGGGCCTATTAGTTGTTGTCCGACTAGAATAGAAGCCTAGAGTGGAGTCTGGGCCGTGTGATTGTTTTTTTTTTTTTTTTTTTTTGCTTTTTTTAAAAGGTAAGGATATCATTTATTGAAAAAGAGAAATTCAAAAAGTACAAAAGGAAGGATCACCACGATGGTGATACCAAAAGGGAACGGAAATTAAACCAAAATGGACAAAAACCGAGTTCTATCATAGCATATTAGATAAACAACCCCCTCCCCCAAATGACATCCCATTCCTCCACCTCAAAGATAGCCCAAAGCGAGGCC
>JAOXJP010000003.1:11297011-11309754 GCA_025762735.1 Platanus orientalis | reverse complement strand
ATTATGTGCAAAATGAGATGTATTACAACATATAAAAAATTTACACCAAACAATCCTCATTTCATGTAATTTTTTGATTTTTCTTCAATTTTTTGATTCTTTCGAAAAAAAATAAAAATAAAAAAATATTTTTTTCCGAATTTTTTTCCCATGAATGTGTAGATCTATCATAAATGTATAACATATAAAAAATTCACAGGCAATAGATAAGAAATAGAGAGATTACCGAAGCTTTTGTCGAAATTTGGGGTTTTGGGTTCCATCCTTCGATCCGGCTCAAATCGCCATTTTCAAACGAAATAGACTCAAATGGAGTCTTAAATTTAGTTTTTAGAAGGTAAGTGAAGCAAGAAATTACAAAAAAAAGAGGATTTTATGGAGTTTTTGGCATCTGCGATACGGGTGGGGTGTTCTTGCGAGACGTAGCATGCGATACCCCCTGTATCGCGTGCCTGAGAGCTATTTAAGGTGAAAAAATGTCCAAAATGGACAGCTTATCGCGAGATGCATGTGTATCGCGCGATACGTCTCGCGTTAAAGCTGTCCTAAGTCTGGTTTTTCGCAGTTATACCCCTTATCGCCTCGTCCAAGTGCGGTACCGATACGTATCGCGCGATACGGCCAGTAAAAATTTTGAACCATGATCCAAACTTGATCCTAAATCCCTTAGATGTGTTTTCTTAGGGTATGTTCCTAACCAAAAGGGGTATAAGTGTTACCACCCTCCTACACGGCAGCGGTTTGTGTCCATGGATGTTACATTTCATGTAACCATCCCATTTTTCTCTCATCTCCATTCTCCTTAGGGGCAGTCTTTTCCAGTTGTGTTTTCCACTTCTCCACTTCCTATTTCCGTTTTAATTTTTGATTAAGGTGCTCGGGATATGGGGAAAAGGGTGCTCCAAGTTTATTCGAGGAAAAAGAAGGGTGCCTCCACAGATGCTCCTCTTGTTCCCCACCAGGATGTCTCTTCGGATCTATCTCTTGATCTAGGTAATTCTCCTTCTCTTTCTGAATCTGACCTCCTTATTGCAGTTCAGAAGGGTGTCAGATCTTGTGTGAAATAGCCTTTGGCTAACTTTGTGTCGTATCAGTCATTATCTCTGTCCTACCATAGTTTTACTTTTACTTTGTCTTCTGTGTTTGTGCCTCGCAGTGTTGCAGAAGCCCTTTTTCAACCGCTTTGGAAGACTCCTACGTAGAAAGAAATGGTTGCTCTTAAAAAGAATGACGCTTGGGATCTTGTTGATCTTCCTCACAACAAGGTTCCTGTTGGGTGTAAATGCGTTTATATGGTTAAGTTGAAACCTGATGGCTTTATCTATCATTATAAGGTTCGTTTGGTTGCCAAGAGCTACACTCAAACCTATGAGATTGATTACTAGGAGACCTTTGCATCTGTGGCCAAGTTGAATTCAATTTGGGTACTCCTCTTTATTGTTGCTAACAAGGGGTGACCCCTATACCAATTTGATGTAAAAAATGCCTTTATACATGGTGATTTGGTTGAAGAGGTGTACATGAGGCTTCCACCGGGTTTCTTTCCTTCCTCAGCTAAAGGAAAGGTGTGTTGGCTGAAGAAGACTCTCTATGGTCTCAAACAATCCCCTTGGGCTTGGTTTGAACGTTTTTGACTTGCTGTCTTTCAGTTTGGATATTGTCAGAGTCAGACTGATCACACTTTGTTTCTCAAGCGTATTGGTTGTGATTGTCTTACTGCCTTAATTGTTTACGTGGATGACATTATTGTCACGGGCAATGATCTCGTTGAGATCTTTCAGCTAAAATTGCAGTTGACATAGGAGTTTGAAATTAAAGACTTGGGACCTCTACGCTATTTTTTGGGTATTGAAGAGGCTTAGTCGAAGAAAGGTATTATTGTTTTCCAACAAAAATATACTCTGGATCTTCTAGCTGAGATTGGTCTGACAGCTTGCAAGCCCACTGACACTCCTATTGGGCCTAATCATCATTTTACCATTGATGTGGGTGATAGACTCGTTGATGCGGGCATGTATCAACATATTGTCGGCCGTCTTATTTATCTCACTATTGCCAGACCAGACATTACTTAATATGTCAGTGTTGTGAGTCAGTTTATGCATGCCCCTACTACTGTGCATCTTGATGCTGTGTATCATATTCTTCGATATCTCAAGAATAATCCTGGTGCTGGTCTTTTATACTCCAGAAAGTCAGACTTGTGTATTGAAGGGTAAACTAATGCTGATTGTGTTAGTTCTGTTACTGATCACCGCTCTACTTCTGGTTATTGCACTTTTGTGGGTGGTAATTTAGTTACTTGGAGAAACAAGAAATAGCCTGTTGTTGCTTGCTCTAGTGCTGATGCTGAATTATGTTCTATGGCTCACGGTTTTTGTGAGATTTTGTGGTTACGTCTTTGTCTCTTTGAGCTAGGTTTCTTGCAACCTCTCATATTCGCCTTTATTGTGATGACAAGGTTGCCATCAGCATCGCCCATAACCCAGTGCAACATGATCGCACCAAACACATTGAAGTTGATTGCCATTTTATCCAGGAAAAACTTCTTATTGGCATCATCTATACCCCGTTCGTGAAAATTGGCGATTAACTTGCGAATGTATTTACAAAGGGTCTTAACTGTGACTTATTCATTTCTTTACTTCGCAAGCTAGGTCTCTTTGATGTCTACCACCTAGCTTGATGGGGAATGTAGGCGAATATGTATGGGTATAATGGGTGTAAGGGTATTTTTGTAACCCTAGTATATAAATAAAAGACCATATGAGAATAGTGTACGAAACACTATTCTTTTCTCCCTACATTTTCCCTTTCTTCTTATTCTTCTTCTTTTTCACTTTCTTATTCTCACTAATCTCTAACCTATACGTGCTAACTTATATAACAACGCACATCCCAAGAAACCCTACATCACATTGCGGGTCAAACCCCCAAAATACCCCTAAAACCGGTTTGGGTTGTCTGACCCAAATCGGGTCAAAATTTATGCATTTCCATTTTATACTTCATGCATTAGTTTCCTGTAATTATTGAAGTCCATGTCGTACTTATTGTGGAATGTTTGCAACTATTGCTTCTGTAGATCATGCCTCTTGGATTTGACTTACACATGGTTTAACTTTGATTTACTTTTCTTTGCTGCTGGCCTTAAGATAAATGTTTTGATATTCTTAGCTTACAGAAGCTCACACAGGAACTAATGTTTGCATTAGGATTTGATATTTAAGGACTACCTTGCAGGGTGCTTCAGGTTGACTTCTTGTAATTCAAATACTGCAAATCAAAATATTCATGCATATGGCATCATGCTCATTGTAAGTGTTTGTCTTCCACTTCTCATCTTGAAAGAACATTGATCTTGACTCTTGAGTTGGCTTCATGGTTGTCTATGTGGGATTAAGTGTGATATTGAATTATTAATTATGACAATAAAAATTATTTTCGTTTTAATTTCTCTCTCTGATGGTTGATGTTATTTTGAAAGTTTTTAAGTGGATCTGGCTGTGTTTTCAAAGAGTAAATTCTTATTTATAGCTAATCTAGTTGATTGTTCAGAAACTATTTACGATCTCTTATTTTCTCATGTATGCAAATGTACCTTTTACAATATTTCCTGATGTAAACATCCAAATACATTTCTTGATATCAAGTGTACAGTTTCCCAAGTCTCTATATGTGCTATGCATTTTTTTTCTTCTGTACTTGGTTGCGAAATTATGTGCATTAACTCTAAATACTGATCATTTCCCCTATGGCCACAGAAAATTGACACTTTCACTTTTCAATATAGGCTGCATTGAGTACTTTGCTACTCATCATCTATAACTGTTCTGATCAAGTACTTACTACTCGGGAAAGAAGGCAGGCCAAATCTAGGGAAGCTGCGGCAAGGAGTGCAAGAGAAACTGCACAAGCACGTGAAAGGTGGAAGTCTGCGAGAGATGTTGCTAAGAAGCATGCAATTGGACTTCAAGCTCAGTTATCACGCACTTTTTCTCGTAAAAAATCTGTTAGGCAAGCAGAGATGAAAATTCTGGGCCAAGCTAGAACTGGAACCAGTAATGCCTTAACACCACCGATTCCCCCAGGTACATCTCAGCAATCCTCAGTGGCATCAAAAGGTAAGAAAAAGGAGCCAAGTAAGCTGACAAATATGATGCATGCACTCGAGGATGACCCTGACAGTAATGAAGGTTTCAACCTGGAAATTGGAGATAAAAATATTAAAAAAAATATGCCAAAAGGAAAACAAATGCACACTCACAGCCAAATTTTTAAGTATGCATATGGTCAACTTGAGAAGGAGAAAGCTCTGCAACAACAGAACCAGAACTTGACTTTTTCGGGAGTTATTTCTATGGCTACTGACACTGAGATCCGGACCAGGCCTATGATTGAGGTTGCTTTCAAAGATTTAACCCTCACTTTAAAAGGGAAGCACAAACATCTGTTGAGGTGTGTTACTGGGAAAATTATGCCTGGGCGTGTTTCTGCTGTCATGGGTCCATCTGGGGCTGGAAAAACAACTTTTCTTTCTGCACTGGCTGGAAAAGCAACTGGATGCACAATGACTGGTTTAGTTCTAATAAATGGAAAGATTGAATCGATCCACTCATACAAGAAAATTATTGGTTTTGTGCCACAAGATGATATTGTGCATGGGAACTTGACAGTGGAGGAGAATTTATGGTTCAGTGCAAGGTGCAGGTATGCCACACTTAGTTACTTCTTCCATGCAAATGTAGTATTTTATTCTTAAAATGTTATTTTCTTTAGTCATTATCTTCTACTGATATGCACCACTTTTACTTATGCACTCCAGAACTTTGGTGTCAAAGTTCATTACCAAGCGTATATTTATTATATGCAGATGTACTTTGATCACCATTTTTCTGGTTGCCTGATTTCATTTTTTTTAAATTTATTTATTGTGAGAAGCATTAAGTAGCACTCATTACAGGAAGCTATTACTTGGTGATGTTCATAAAACAAAAATTTCTTATTTTATTTTCAATTAATTAGGTTTTAAGGATCTTGGATTCAACTCAGGAATCTGTTTCTTTTTCTTTTTTCCTTTCCTAATTCTAATTCCACGTGGCCGAGGCAAACTAAAATTTCACCAAGTTCTTACAAGATTTGAACTTGTTCTAGGTCTTTAGAGACTGGTAAAAATGAGTTAACTTGTCTGAGTTTTGAGCAATTTGTGGGTTTTAAACAGTGTTTTTTCAGAAATTTAGTATTTTACTTTTATTATGTCAAAATTGATTTTTTTTTTCACTTTTGAACTAGAAATTTGTTGCGTATTTTTATTTCTGCTATAGTTAGGCCCAATAATTCTGGTAAGCAAACTGATTACCTTGAGTTTTTAGTAATTATCTTGAATGAAGAAATTATTTTTTTCTTCTTTTTGGTCAGTTTACACTTCTTAAGCATGCCTATATTCACTGGAATTCCTTGGGGGCAGGGGTGGTTCTGAAGCCAGGTGGAAGTAAAATGATTTCATTTGGTTATCCACCGCATTTGGGCAGACAGGTTCATCATATAAATTGAAGTCTTCATCTGAATGGAAGTAAGGAATACAAATGAGTTCACTTCTTTGAAATCCTCAAATGACCTCAATTAAAATAAGAGTATATCTACAATAGAATTCCAAGTGGATATCTGCAGTAGATTTATCAAGATAGCTAGGGTTTGTGGAAGAAGAAAGGGGAAGAAGAGAAAAGAGAGAGAGAGAATGGGAAAAGCGTATGGAGAGTGTAAGGAGACTCTCTCATATGTATTCTATATATTCAAAATGGAAAGAATACATCATGCATTACAAGTATACCCTTATACCACTTAAAAGCACATATACCCTTACATATCGTATTCTACAATACTCCCATGTACATCAACACTCCCCCTCAAGCTAGTATGTAAATTTTGTGCATACCAAGCTTCAACAATCCTACTAAAACTAGGACTACATAGACCTTTGTGAACATATCGGCTAACTGATCTTCAGTCTTCACAAAGGGAATACATATATGCTCGGTTTGTAATATCTCCTGAATGAGTGTCTATCAACCTTGATGTGTTCGGTCTTACCATGATGAACATGATTGTGAGCAATACTAACTACGGCTTTGTTGTCACAGACTCACAATACAACCACATAAGACCTTGAGGGTTGGATTCAACTCTCTAAGAAAGCCACTTATCTATAGCATCTCACTGATCTCGTGTGCCATGGCTTAAAACTATACTTCTGCACTAGATCTTGCAACAACTAGCTGGTTCTTGTTATACCAAGTAGCAATATTGCCTCCCATGAAGGTGCTGTAACCTAAACTAGACCATCTATCAAATACAGAACTTGCCTAATCTGTAATTTCGTGTAGATCCTATCGTTTGCCATACAAGAGTCATTGACTTGGACTCTTCTTCAAGTATAAAAAATGAGGTGTGTTGCCTCAATATGCTTTGTCATAGGGGCATGTATAAATTGAATGACCATTCCAACTGCATAAGAGATGTCTAGTTTAGTCAAAGTCAAATAGATAAGCTTTCCTACTAGTCTCTCTGCCTGCAAGTGGTGATTAGACTTAAATGGAATCTCACAAGATTTACACTTTAACATCTCAGACGTTTAGAGATCTAACACATACTTGCGCTAAGATTGGAAAATACTATTCTTGGATATCGAAAATTCAATTTCAAGAAAATGTATGAGAAACACCAAATCCTTGATCTCAAATTCCTTACCAAGAAAGATTTTTAAGTTGTTGATCTTACTCTGATCATCACCTGTAACCACAATATCTTCTACATATACAATGAGTGCTATCACCTTCTCTTTCCGATGTTTTACACAGAAGGTGTGATATGCTTCACACTATTTATATCCATTCTTGAGCATGACACCATGAAACCTTTCAAACCATGTTCTAGGAGATTGCTTTAGGCCATGAAGAGCTTTCTTAAGTCGGCATACTTACCTTTGCTAGTAAAGTATTGAAAACTAGGAGGTAAGACTTCTTCAAGGTCTCCATGTAGGAAGACATTATTGACATCAAGCTGGAACAAGGGTCATCCCTGATTGGCAGTAACAAAGATCAAGATACGAACATAATCCATCTGTGCTATCGAGGCAAAGCTCTCTTAATAATCAATCCTATATGTTTGTGTATTGTCCTTGGCCACTAATTTTGCCTTTTACTGCTTCACCGTGTCATTAAATTGCAATTTCATAGAGAACACCCATTTGTAACCCACAAGCTCCTTCTCTTATAAGAGATTTACGACATCCTATGTTATGTTTTTCTCTAAAACCTGTATTTCCTCCTCTATTTCTCTTCTCCACCGAGGTTGAGATAGAGCTTGGGATACACTGCATGGAATAGAAACATGGGACAAAGATGTGGAGAAGACCCTAAACTCAGGAGACAAGAAATCATAGCACGTAATAGGATGTTCGGTACAAGAATGAGTACCCTTCCTAATAGCAATAGGAAGATGAGAATCATCGTGAGACATAAGAGGAGCAATACATGGAGACGAATTGACTTGTTGGAGAGGCACATGAAATTCATGGGCAGGGGTAACTCGTTTCTTATGTCGAGTAAACACATGAGGGATATCTTGTACCCAAGCCTTCTTTTGGGTGGTTTCCACTGGCTCTTTTTCTTTGTAGACAACTACTTATTCCTTCTCCCATTAGCTACAATATCCATAAATATAAAAAAAACATACAAAGGAACAAGAAGAGGAATGACTAACTCATTTTAGCCTGTATGTCTACCATCCCCTTAAAGATGAGGTTGGCTAGGGTAAAAGAAAGATACAGTCTTATGGAAAGTAACATCCATTGAAACAATATGCTTTTGAGTAAATGGATGGTAACATTTGTATTTCTTCTGATTTTGGGCATGCTTAAAGAATATACACTTAAGAGCCTTGGGGTCTAACTTAGAGCGGTAAACTTAGGAATATGAACATAAGAAATGCTGTCAAACACTTTAGGAGGAAGAGATACCCATGAGAGGAGTACGAGAAGAGATCAATGGGACATTTAAAACCCATAATACGTGAGGACATACAGTTCATCAAGTAAGCAGTAGTCAGAAGGGCATCAACCAAGAAAACTTAGGGAACATGCATATGGAAGAGCAATGCATGAGTAATCCTAAGAAGATGTTGGCTCTTTCTTACCCTTCTCAACAATTCCATATTTCTCAAGAGTACCAGGATAAGTAGTTTGATGAAAGATGCCATATTGAGAGGGGTAAGAGGAAAATGCATGTGACATATATTTCCCACCATTATCTAAACCAAGTTTCGACTAATTTGTGAAACAATTGAAAGGTCGGAAAAACCTTGTTCTTGGATTTCAACAATTAAATCCAAGTATCCCTAGAGTATTCATCAACAAAGGTCACAAAGTAACGAAAGCCAAACAAAGAGGTGACTGTAGCAGGTCCCCACACATCAGAATAAACAAGGGTGAATAGTAGGGGCATGGGCTGTGCCGGGTTCAGCCCGACCTTAAAATTGGCCCGAAAAAAGCCTGGCCTAAGCTAGCCCGACAAGGGCTTGAGCCCGACCCGAGGCCCGAACTTTTATTTAGGGCCAGGCTTGGGCTTACCTCTGCCCGGCCCGAGGCCCGAACTTTTACATATATAATATTTATGTATTATATATAATATATTAAATATTTAAAAATTATCAATATTACATAACTTAGTTGATAAAAATGTTTATTTTTTTACAAAAAGTAATAGGTTCAAGTCCTAGTAAAATCAATATTTCTATTACACTAAAGCAATGGGGGTAGCCCCCTCTACGTTTAGTATTCCTTTCTTCCTTTCATTTAAAAGGCCACATGGACCCCATTTTGCTCCTTATTTCAAGTTGTTTCGTAAATGAGTTAGTTTATCTAGAATTTTTAAAATCCCACTTCAACCTTTCCAACGTAACTCCTTAAAACTCTCAATATCTCATAAATTTCCGTTCTATTCTTTGTTTAAAGACACATCTCAACAAAGACACATCTCTTATGTGACGTTTCCTAATTGAAATAATATTAGGTATTTTGTCCCTTCTTCAAGGATAGTCACATCATTTATTCTGTTTCTTTTTTAAAATTCAATTTAAATTATCTTATACGTATACACCCTCTTTTCTTCCACACAACGTTGTCTCGGTCTCCTCTCCATCCCTACTTAGACTACATTATTCCATTGAACAAAATAAATAAAATTAAAGACTTATTTATTGGCGAAAACCAACAGGTATGCACTTCTCTTTCTTTCCTGATTTCATTTTCTACTTTTTTTCTGTTTAGACAAAAAATCCTATAATCTCTATAATTCAAACGTACTAATCTCTTTCTAAATCTCTCGTAGCAAACCGTCTCTCTATTATCTCTCATTTTTAATAGACATTAATTAAATAAAAATTTAAACAGTTGTTTAATTAGTTTTTTCATCACCTTTATTAACAATTACCTATTATTAATTTTTATATTATATTTATTTTTTTATGTGATGCTCGGGCTCACTCGCTACTATTTTTTTAAATAAACAATCCTTGGAATTTAAATATATAGCTTTTTATGTTTTTTAAAACTAGTAAAATTTTGTAGTTCAATTAGGCGGCACCTACAATGTAATCATTTCATTTGAGTTTCCCAAGGCTTTTGTAGCCATAATGGGATGGTTTGTAATGAACTCATTCAGATTTGCACCAATTTTTGCTTGATAACCTCAGTCATTTCATTTTATAGAAAAACTTAAGATGATTCATTACTAATTGCAGTTAATAAATCAGTAGAAATTAGGGCCAGGCCCGAGCCCAAACTATAATTATAGGGTCGGGCCTAGGCCTACCATGGCCCGGCCCGAGCCTGGTCCATGTCCACCCCTAATGTTGAGTAAGGGTGTGGGCAATCCGTACTAGCCTTTTTTCTAACGATAGAAAGGGCTACTGAGTCAAAAGAATAAACAATAAACATACAATCATCGGTGATGCTCCTTATAGACCAAGGGTAATTAGCAATATCATCCTTAATGAAGGAGAAGAAGTCTGAGAAATATCCTTCCAAAATAACAGAGGTTCAATCCAAGGCATACATAGAAATTAGGGCGCTCCTAGTAGCCAGATATTTAACATTAATAGTAGGGACGAATTGGGAGGGAGTGGTTTTTTCAAAAATAAGGTTGGAGTTAGAGTTACTTATGATCAAACCCGTCCCTGCACAATTAGCAGTAGAGGAAAAGACCCTGTCAAAATTAATCTTGAAAAAATTCTCACAAGGATCCCAAACGGATACATCAGTGAGAGTCTCCTTCGAAGTGGTATTTCTTTCTATTTCAGGCATCTCTTTTGATATCCTATAGGTATCATTGAGCATAAAATGAGGATTAAAGGTGTGTTACTAAAAAATCACAAAGTTCTGATGCTTCCAAATAAAACAACAAAATAATGCAATTATATCTAGTAAATTACTACATTTAAATATATATTTTTTAATATGCAAAAGATAATATCATTAATTAAACTTCTTGGTTACAAATCATTGCATTGTAGTCTACAAATGTTTGTAGCCAAGGTGGGTAATTACCTAACCAGTTAATACCACTCAGACAAGATACTCCATGCTTAGTTAAAACATGAGTCACATTGTTCTTATTCCTACCTACATGTTGGAAATAAATAATATTAAAGTTTTCAAAACAGCTTTTGCAATCTAGGATACAAATTCTCATTTCACTTGGGCATTCCTCCATATCCCTCATAAGAGCATTAATAACCTTTATGGAATCTCCTTCTATGACCAGTTTTTTTTATTCCAAGCGCACTTGTTGTTCTCAATCCTATTAGAGCCGCTTCGCATTCAGCGAGTAACGGTGAGCATAGCTCTCTCCTTCCATTTCTAGCAGTCAATACTATGTCTTTTGCATCTTTGATAATTACACCTAAGTCCAATTTCTGATTGGTTGCTGAAAGAGCTCCATCAAAGTTAATTTTGATCATATTCGGTTGTGGAGGGTACCAGTGTTATTCTCCATCTTCTCTTGACGATGCACGATTTCCTCTAGTTCCTTTTTTATAATATGTAAGCACTTTCCACAATTACTTTCATATCAAAACTAGCAAGTGAACCCGTGCAAGCCCGGGCAAAATATAAAATATAATAATTAAAATTTAAAATTAGAAAATAAACATAAAAATAAAATAAAAGAGAAAATAGAATAAACATAAGTAAAGGAGTAAAAAAAATCAAATGAAAACTGAACATATAAAAGAAATAAAAGAAAAGAATTAATATAAGAGAAAGATTAATAAAAAAAAACACAAGTTAAAGATTAAAGTTGTAGGGTGGAGATGACAGAAAATAAATGAAATCAAAATAAATCTTTGTAGATGAATTTTATATACAAATTTCAATTTGTTATATCTAAAACCTGTAAAAGTTTTAGGTCTAAATCAAAATTGAGGTCAAAGTTCAAATAATAACATTCATTGGAGTGATTTCCAATAAAACTAGTGAGATAGTATTGGATGGGCAACTGATGTCGATCAGTAAGAATCTTAGCTCAACAATGGCTCATCAAATTGGGAAACTAATGAAAATAAAAAGTCTTATATATTAAAATTCCTCATTTATGGCTCCCTATGAAATAAAAGAGAAAATAAACATCAATAAAAGAGTAAAAAACAAATCAAATGAAAACTAAACATATTAAAGAAATAAAAGAAAAGAATTAATATAAGATAAAGATTAGTAAAAAAAACACAAGTTAAAGATCAAAGTTGAAGGGTGGAGATGACAAAAAATAAATGAAATCAAAATAAGTGAAACCAAATACTTGGGATGAGACTGTTTGTTGTTGTTGTTGTTGTTGTTGTATGGCTCCCTATGAAATAGCCATTTACATCAATAGGCATAAACAAAAGTCTATAATTAGAAATTTGTTTTCTTTATTAGTGTTTTAAATCCCACAAATTCAGTAACCTAAGTGTCCTCCAAAACCTATCGTCTATTACAATCTTCGACTGACTATGTCAAAGAAGGCTTAATCTTCTTGCCAAGAAAGATATAGAGATTCCTACTTCAAGGAGTATTAATAAGAATTTCCCAAAAAAGAAAAAGAAAAAGAAAAGGAAGTGTTAATAAGAAAAGAACAATAATAGAGGCATTATTTTTCAATAAAAAAAACAAACAAACAATAACATAATTGAGAAATTACAGACATGGGATCAACTAAATAAAATAATTCATTGAGAGAGCTAGGTTTCAAGAATCAGTTATATCTTAAACTGACTAAATCAAGAATTAGTAAAAATATCCAAGTTAGTACAATTAGGGATCTAAACTGTTTGCGAAATCCATTGTTGACTCTTCCTGTCTGCTTGTAAAAAGCCAAAGCTTTGAATTCACTCTTTAGCATCTGTAATTTCCTCCTAACTAAAGGTATGCAGGGGGTTCCATTCACTCATTCTCATCAATTTCTTTAACGCTTTCTTGACAGCCCATGTAGATGAAATTTTGTCTAACCAAAGCCACCTGTGAAAACTAAACTCAATTTTTAGTTGTTGAAGTAGCTAGCTAGGAACTTGTAAGGTACAACTGTAAGGATTGTAGACATCATCCAACATAGGTGTACCCTTGGTCTTGGTACCCCTTCTGAACCCGGTCCTGAATCATTGAAACAATATGGCGGTCACCATTTCTTAATACCTCAAACATCTACAAAATC
>JAOXJP010000003.1:11272462-11288557 GCA_025762735.1 Platanus orientalis | reverse complement strand
TTTTTCATCTCCTCCCCCCCACCCCCCCCCCCTCCTAAAAGCCCTAACCCTAACCCTAATTTCCATACGCCTGAAGAGCCTCACCAGTCAATCTGCAAATCCGCCATTCCTGCATCACTTGAGCACCCATCTCCTCATAAAACTTGATTGCGTTTACGTTCCAATCCAGCACACACCACTCAACCCGCCCGTGCCCCATCTTCACTGCCTGCGACGCCACCGCACTCAGCAACATCCTCCCCAATCCCTTCCTCCTGTAACACTCCCTCACAAAGATGTCCTCTATGTAGAATCCCGGCTTCGCCAAGAACGTCGAGTAATTCGGGAAGAACAGAACGAATCCCGCCACCACAACATCTCCACCAGATCGGAAGATCTCGGTTTCCGGGTCGTTGATCGGGATGTCGAGATTTACGATGTGGACGGAAGGAGGGTAGAGCGGGTTGTTTTGGTGGTGGTCCGGCGAAAAGGGGCGTTGGGAGACTTCGAGGATGAGAACCGTGAAGGATTGGAAGGGTGGGGAGTTAAAGAGGGTGGCGGAGAGGGAAGCTTCTGTGGCGGAGAAGAGGTGGGTCAAACGCTCAAACACCGCCATTTGGTGGATGAGCTTGTGTATGTGGGGAACGTCGTCTTCGTCGGCTAGACGGATTCTGACGAAGATGGGGTTTCCGACGGGGTTTTCCGTCAATGTGATGGGCGGCTCCGGTGCTGGAGTTGGGGGCGGTGGGGGAGCGGCGGCGGCTGCCATTGTATATTAGGGTTCTAGGGTTTGAGAATGCTATCCTTTGCGAAGGGTTTTGGTTGCGATGGCACTGGACGGCTCTATTCTTTGAACAAGAGTGTTATATATTTATAGATAGAAAAGGTTTAAGGCGAGTCTCCTGTTTCTTTGCAAGCTGCATGTTTCAGCGACAGCCACGTTGAATCCAATCCATCTATCAGGCCTTTTTGGAATGGCCACACTTTCGATTCTCTATTTCTCGTCAGCGGAGGCTGGAATCATTTCCAGCCCAGTCTGATTAATCTGGATTTGGTAGGAATAAATAAAGTCATCCTAAGATAAGATTGACACATCAGCATAAAAAAAGTGGCTTACACTTTTCGGGGATTCTTTTCACTTTTTCAATGCTGATGTGTCAGCCCCCTGTATCAGTCCTTCCTTAGGGTGACTTTATTTAATCCAATTGGATCCATCCGACTGGGGGCAAAGGGGATTTCCTAATAGTGAAAAAGCGTGCAATGGTCCTCTTACGTATCTAGTGCTGGGTATTTTTTTTTACTTTTTTTCTGCCACATGTCATTTAGAGCTGGCACCAAAGCATCGCTGCACACTTTTTCTCTATGGATTGGTGGGAGATACCACACCAATGTAGAGCTGTTAACTATCCGGTCATGTATATGTATTAGGTTCGTATTCGGTCCCCTTGAAGCGGATAAGGATGCATCTATATCTGATTCAAGGCATAATATACATAATCATTTACATTTTTATACCCACGGGTCCATGTCTAATAAGTGTGTTAAGTGACTTGATGTCAACTAAGGATAGACCATCCCAATTAGCAATCGGGTTTCGAGGTCTTTCAATTAGCAATTAGGTTTAATACATTGTTTGGATTTTGGTTCAACCCTTATAACTAATATTTATATTATAATTTTTTAGGGTATGTTACGTAGAATACAACATGAATTTCTTAACCCTAATTTTAACTTATTTCTCATCTCCCATATCCATTTTTTTATGAAAACCTTTTCCGTACCCAATTTCCCATTTCTTATTGAACTCCACCAATTGTTTTCCATTTTTATAATTCCTAAGTTTTTATTGTTTTAGCCAAATATCCAAATTTAATCCAATATTTGATTAATTAAACAAATATGAAGACATATATGCCTATATCTGCTTAGTACTTGATTATTTAAACAAACTTTAACAACTCTAAATTGTTAAAGTTTAGATATCTTTCATAGGATCTCAATGATTGACATGTAGCAAAAACATAAACAAAACTGAAAATTTCAGTTTGTTGATTTTTTTTGGATAAGTGTTGACCGCCGAAATCTTCTGAATGTTAACTGAACTTTGAAAATCTGGAGATGATAATTGCTCAGCATGGGACGTGACACTTGACGCACCCTCCTAGACCGGTATGCACCATAGATGGTTTAAACCCTCTCATCAGCTGCATGATCATGCATGGGTAATTATGCTATTTTCATCCTACCGTTAAAATTTAAATTAGAACATACATCTAAGTGAGAAAATCCCCTGCACCCGGAGCACTGTTTGCTCCTCACAGGGGGTGGGGGTGTGTGCCTCAAGCAAAAGTGCATGGGGCCCACACCCCTACGAGAGGGCAAACGGTGCTCCCAGTGTAGAGGATCTGCCCCTACATGCAGAAGACAAAAATCACCTGCAAAAAGACAAAACAAATCCACATTTTTTTTTTTCGTTCATGTAATAGTGTGATGTGTTCGAACTGATCATTTGCCTTAAAAGAGACGCTTTCTATTTTTATCAGAAGGGGAAAAAATGAAATTCTTTTGCAACTACTGTGAGGTTGAATAAAAATACCAAATGAAAAGAGTATGATTGGTCACCTAGATCACTTTGCTGCGTAACGCAACTCGCAAAGACGTTGGTTGTGGCATGGAGCCGCAAGAGTTGATTTTATATTCTATGGGGAGACACCTGAGAGAGGTTCTTTATTTTGACCCAATAAGGTGCCATCACATAAGCTCCGTTTGAGATAAATATGGAGATTGGGAATGGGAAGGAAGGGGATATGGTCTTCGAATATGAGGATAAGATTGAGAATAGAAAAATTATGATAAGAAAGACAAAACAAACAATCTTGTTATACTACTATGTTAATTAGATTGCAAAGTCAAAAAGTCACCGTTGGATCTTTCCACCCTTCTATAATTTCATGTGCTCCTTCGAGTTCAACACCCAAAACAAAGATGAAATAAAAATAGCATATTATTATGTGGAAAACATAGATTTGGGATCATATGCAAGAAAATAGAAGAGAAAAAATAATGCAAACAACAATCACATACAAAGAAAAAGGCAATTCATGTGGTTTGGCTTAAAACCTATGTCCACGGATGAAATTGGCAAGAGAGATTTCACTATGTTTGAAAGGATGTTACAATAAACAGTGTGGTAGCACAAAAATCAAGAAACCCTCAAAGCCCTACTCTCTACAGGTTGGATTTGAGACCCCAAATCGGATCATAAATACGGGTCAAATTGTTCACCTTCTCCCATAAACGTGTCATACTCAGTTTTTTCTCTTAATGGTCATCCGGATTACATTTCAGGTTCAATTCAACACATTAACCCAACACATATGTTATTCTCAAAGTAATTCCAACTGAGAAAGCAAGATGAAGAATAAGAGTTGCCGTCTTCTGAAAAGTGTGGAAATCAAAGCTTTGTTCAATAAATTATAATGCCCTTAAATAAGCTTTATATAGAGATTACATGGTAATAAATCTTGAAAGATTCAAAATATTTATTATATTCCTAATTTTATTTCTCTTCATATTTTAATCTCTATTAACAAAAAAAGAAACGTGTTTTAATCTCAAGGCTAATGAGATTCTAACTATTTTTTATATCTTTAATTTTCTTTCCTTTCTTTATTTCTTATCATTTAAAGTTTCTTTTTATGCCAAGACACTAATTTAAAGTTTCTTGCTAACTCTCAACTAGCTATTATATTTAGGGAGCAAATTTCCTGTCCACGATCTGTTGTCCAGGATGGTATCCAGGCCACAAAGTGACTTCATTTGGAATAAAATGGGTGGGAATTTGAAATTGCATCTAACCCCTGCTAATTTTATTCCATGTTAAGTCACCTGGTGTCCTGGACACCAAATCCTGGACAGAACATCTATTTCACTATATTTAATAAAATTACATATTTCGAGTAAATTTTTTAATAGCATCAGTGTTGTTCCAACATCTGCCAATAAGGTTAGACTGCTCTAAATTTAATTTGTGTATTTATTGTTTCATAAAATTTTGCTCTATGCTATTGTAAATTTTGCAACTTTAATAAAACAGCATATTACATTTGATTACTTATATATATTTTTAATTGTTTAGAATACACTAAGGTTCTGTTTCTAATATGCATGAGGAAATTTTGATTGTTTCAAATACTATTACATCTTTCTTTTAACAACAGTAACACCATACTCTAATTTTAATAGTAAAATCAAATCAAAATCTATTATTATCTTAAGGCTTCTTATAATTCTAACCCTTCTTATTTTATCACCCCCCTTCAGACTCAAGAGGATTTTGAAGAAAATCTTCATTGGGTTTGAAGTTATTGAATGATCTACTTGCTTATGCTGATAAATGCAAGCTGGTAGACGAGTGTTGATTGCTTGTATCTATTAAGCTGGATAACTTGTCAATGCCCAAATAAATGAGATGAAGAATGTAAAGATGGTCATATAGATGGAAGAGAGCATAAGTAGTCTCTTTGATCCATAATAAATCATTACCATAAGAAGCTAGACTTGGTTGGTTTGTGATCTTCTTGTAATAATCAAAGAGAGAAGAAAAGAGGAAAAGAAGAAGAGGGATTGAGATGTGAATCGTACTAAAACTAGACTCTATATGGTTAGTATTTATATTAGGGATATATCTACTATACGGTGTACATGGTATAATAGTTGTAGCTGTATGGTATAGTATATCATACCCTTATTACATAAATATCATCTGCATAATGTTACTCTCCAACACTCCCCCTCAAGTTGGTAAGTAAATGTCTATCATTCCCAACTTGCCAATCAAGTACATGAATTGTATTTAACTTAGGCCTTTCGTAAACACATCCGCAAGTTGATGTTGAGTTTGGATATAGGGGGTATATATGTGCCACTTTTTCAGATGATCCTTGATAAAATGAAGATCCACTTCAACATGTTTGATTCTATTATGTTGCACAGTGTCATATGCAATGCTTATAGCAGCCTTATTGTCACAATAAAGACTCATAGGTCCTACTACTGGGAGACCCACTTCTGCTAGCAACATTTTTAACCACAATGATTCACATATTCCATGGGCCATAGATCGAAATTCAGCTTTCGCATTGGATCTAGCAACTACTGACTGTTTCTTGCTTCTCCCGGTCACTAGGTTTCCACCAAGAAAAGTACAATATCTTTAGGTAGACCTGCGATCTGTTACTGAGCCAGCCTAGTCCGCATCAGTGTACACCTCTACTCAGCAATGCCCATTGTTCTTGTATAGTATACATTTCCTTGGGCACTCCTTCAAGTGTTTGAGAACTCTGTATGCTGCTTCCAGATGATCATTAGTGGGAGCATGCATGAATTAGCTGATGACACTCACAGCATAAGTGACGCCTAGACGAGTTAAAGACAAGTAAATAAGTGTCCCAACTAACCTTTGATATCTCTCAACATCAATCAACCGTATGCTATCATTTTCTTTAAGTCTATGATTCGCCTCAATGGGTGTAAAGCAAGGTTTAGCCTGCCATTCTTGTTTCTTTTAATAGATCCACTACATACTTCTTTGAGAAAGGATGATACCTTGCTTGGACCTGACAACTTCTATTCCAAGAAAATATTTTAGTGTTTCCAAATCTTTTATTTCAAACTCTTTTGCTAAGTTGCTTTTCAGCCTTGCAATCTCCACATCATCATTCCCTATAACTACTATATCATCCACGTAGACTATTAGAACTGTAGTCTTTTAGGCTTGGCGTTTGACAAAGAGGGTATGATCTACTTGAGTTTGTTTGTATCCTGCATTCACCATGGCTGTTCTAAATCTTTCAAACCAAGTTCGTGGAGATTCCTTTAACCCATACAATGCCTTCTTTAGTCTGCATACTTTTCTTTTATCATTTTTCATGGAGAGTCCAGGTGGTGTGGCCATGTATACTTCTTTCTCCAAATCTCCATGTAAGAAGACATTTGTCACATCGAATTGCAAAAGGTGCCACTCCTGATTCGCTGGCAGTGAGATACGTACCCTTACGGAGTTCATTTTCGCCACTGGAGCAAATGTCTCTTGGTAGTCTATACCAAAGGTCTGAGTATATCTTTTTGCCACTAACCTTGCCTTGTATCTGTCTGCAGTACCATAAGCTTTATACTTGACTGTGAACACCCATTTGCAACCCACTATCTTCTTTCCTTCAGGAAGATCGACTAGCTCCCATGTCTTATTCTTCTTTAAAGCTTTCATTTCCTCTTCCATAGCATCCCTTCATTTGGGTTGTAGGATAGCTTTAGATACACTGCGAGGAACAGAAAGAGATGACAAGGCAATAGAAAAGTTGCGGAAGGATGGTGAGAGTGCATGGTATGAGATAAAATCAGACATTGGGTGTTTGGTGTGAGCTCTCACACATTTTCTAAGGGCAATAGGCTATTCAAGATCCACACTTCCAGGGGTTTGATTAGGTACTGGAGCAGAAAGAGTGTGAGGGTCATTACCTGATTCAAGAATTGGTTCCAAAGCAGGCGCTTGGAATGGTTCATGATAAGTGATGTTTAAGTCTTCTTGTTGTCCTTGCTTCTTCCTCCGAATATAGACCTGTATTTCTCTCTCCCTTTCCACTATCACCATTACCATCAAAATGATAAATAGGAACAGAAACTGGAAGCAGTACCGAGAGGGACAACTCTTCACTCAGAGAATGCTCCCCTTGAAGAGATGTCTTACCCGAAGAGAAAAAAGGAATGGATTCGAAGAATGTAACATCTCATGACACAAACTTGTTGCGAGTAGGAAGATGATAGCACTTATACCCTTTCTGATCCACCCCGTAGCCCAAAAAGACACACTTAAGTGTCTTAGAGTCTAATTTGGAACGATTATATTTAGGGACATGGACATAACAAATACAACCAAATGTCTTAAGAGGAATAGGGAACAATGGGGTCTGTGGACATAACACTTCAAGGGGTGACTTAAAGGATAGGACATGAGAGGGCATCCTGTTCATGAGGTAAACAACCATTTGAATGGCTTCAAACCAAAAAGTACGAGGTACATTCATGGTGAACATAATGGCATGAGTAATTACCAGAATGTGTCTATTTTTCCATTCGGCCACCCCATTTTGTTCAGGATACCTGGGCATGTGGTCTGGTGTACAATTCCAGACTCATCACAGAATGAAGACATGTCACGAGAAAGATACTCCCCCCATTATCAGATCTCAGGATTTGAAATTTAGTATTAAACTGAGTACATACCATGGCATAAAAAGACTTCAATGCAACACCCACATCACTTTTATGTTTTAACAAATAAAGCCACGTGGCTCTTGAGCAATCATCCACAAAAGTCACAAAATATTTAAAATCAGACAAAGAAGTAGTAGGAGAAGGGCCCCATATATCAGAATACACAATTGAAAATGGAACATAACTTTTATTATTCTTACTGATTGGATAAATAGACTGGCAATGCTTTGCCAATTGACAAGGTTTTCAAGAAATAACAGACTTAGGAATGGAAAAATGAGGAAACATCTTCTTTAGGACAGAAAATGATAGGTGTCCAAGATGGTAATGCCATGTCAACAACGCATCTGAGGTGGATGAAGATATGTCCCTCTTTATTGCAGGAGTAGCTATTGGTGAGTGGTCCAAAGTGTACAAACCATCATTCTCACGCCCTAAACCAATTGTCCTCTTTGTCGCCATATCCTGAAAGACACAATAGGATGGAAAGAATGTGACAAAGCTGTTAAGATGCTTAATGATATGGCTAATAGACAATAAGTTCAAAGCAAAGTTGGGAACATAAAGAACATATGTTAGATTTAAATCTAAGGTGGTAGGGATATCGCCTTGACTAGCAACAAAAGAAAAAGACTCATTGATTATGCGGACTTTATCTTTACTAGAACAAACCCGATATGAAGTGAACAAAGAGGACATACCAGTCATATGATGAGAAGCCCCAGAATCAATGATCCAAGAGCATGAAAGAGTGGTAGCTGAGGCAGACAAAGCAGATGCAGATGTACCTGAGTGGGTGAAGGATGATGTAGGAGCCGTGGAAAAGTGATCAAGCTGAGAAACAAAACGTCGGAACGCTGCAATCTCATCATTAGACAGAGAGTCAATCTCATCAGTAGCAGGAGACATGGTAGAAAATTCAGTGGGTGGAGAAATAACTGAGTGGGCACTATGTTTTTGTCCACCCAAACGAACACCTCCTCTACCAGTATTGAATCCACCACGGAAAGAAGACCAAGTAGCCGTATCTGGTGGGTGTCCATAAAGATCCCAACACTGATCTTTAGTTTGTCTAAAGCAACCACAATACTTACATTTCAGATGGTCGCGATCATCATGTGCGGAGGTACATCTACCCCCACGACCGCGGCCCATAAAACTGCCACGACCACCTCTAGACGTGCTCAAAACTATTGCTGACTTCCCGATGGAGGGGGCTGGAGTCATAATGCCTCTACGTCCTTCACGATGGATATGAGTATAAACTTCATTCAGAGTCAAAGGATAACTCATATTCAAAACCTGCACCATGATCTGTTCATAGTCAGGGTTCAGTCTTGCTAGGATTCAAAGGCCTGAATCTTCTCTACATGTTTCTGGTAGGTTGCTGCATCTTGCGAACATGATGGACGATAAGTGGTATAGTGTGCCAGTTCCTCCCACATTTTCTTAAGGGTAGAATAGTAGATTGCAAGTAACTTATCTTCCTGTTTAAAATGGGCAATCTATTGCCTAAGGTTAAACACCTTTGCTGTGTGGCCAATTTCAGAGTAAGCCTTGGCTAAGGAATCCTAGATTTGGTGCGCTGTTTCTAAGAACAGATAATGGTCATTGATTTCAGGTCGCATCGAGCTAAGCAACCAACCCATCACCACTGCATTTTCTATCTTCCACTTTCTAAACTTCAAATCATCCTTGTTTGACTTCTTTGCTTCCTCTGTCAAGTAGTCCTCCTTATCTCTACCCTGAACATGAATGAGGATAGATTTGGACCATGTAAGGTAATTCGTACCATCAAACTTAGTTGTAGTAATAGGTACGTTGGGGAAGTCAACTACCACACCCCAGGTATAGCCATCTCACATTCTTGCAAATTGGATGTTTGGCTTACTCCAGACATGACGAAAACTCGGTCACAGATCACAAACTATGAATAAACAGGGAACAATATCACTATAATAGAGAGAATCAACCTTTTAGTGTAATAAGGCACATGGGGACACGAGGGGACACGGATGCCAGGGATCTCCAGAAAGCACGATCAGACTCTAGATCACCTTTGCACACAACTAGTCTTGATTTTCAAGCTGTAGAACTTCAGCATTGCTGGAGCCCGAAGCGGGAAGGCGTGACTGACTAGTGAGGGAAAAATTGAAATTTCCATTGATTTGCACCCGAAGTTCACAAAACTGTTAGCAAGTGATCTCTATGTAAAAAATGACTCCTTTGTAAGCAATCAGAGAGAAGTCCCTCCGTATGATGACAAATCAACACTTCTTAAAAAAACGTGAGGTTTGAGGCTTGAAGACCATAACTTGTTCAAATCTCAACAAAAACGCATGAGACCACTCTCAAAAGCTTTCCCCTTCAAAAACGACCCAGGTGCTTGTGATTAATTGAACCAAAAACAAATAAGGTGATTGGATCGATCAAATTTCACGATTTGGGGTTTTTTTGATGTCTGCGAAAAACCCTTCGAAAACATTACATAGAGCTTTCAATTTTTTTTAAAAAAAATCACCATGAGATTCCTCAAGGAATTCCGACTAGGATCCCCACTTCGGCTACCTCCGGTGACCCTCCGACCTGTTGACGTCAGCCATACGGACACTGACGTCAGTGGGTAGTTTTTCGCTCCCTTTTTCTCGTCTGTATTCCTGCTCTGATACCAAATTGGTTGGCTTGTGATTTTCCTGTAATAATCAAAGAGAGAAGAAAAGAAGAAAAGAAGAGGAAGAAGAAGAAGAAGAGGAAGAAGAGGAGGGATTGAGCTGTGAATCGTACGAGTACTAGACTCTATACAATTAGTATTTATATTAAAGATATATCTACTATATGGTGTACATGGTATAATAGCTGTAGCTGTATACCATACGCTTCTTACATAAACATCCTCTACATAATGTTACTCTCCAAAAGGCATACCATTGGCACCCGTTAAGGGAGTGCACATAATCCTTTGGCTTGCCCCCCCTACGTGAAAATCCTGGCTCCACCCCTGCTTGAGACTATGTGGACACTTAGATTTTATATACTGGTTCAATAGATGCATGGAAACATTGTATGTTGTAAGCTTACCATAAAAAGTAAATGACTTACTTGTAATTGTTTGGGTCCCATTTTCCATTTTGGTACAGCACCTGGTCAGGATTTGGTGGTGATGGAATGTTATACACAACTACTTATTTATGTTTGTTAAGCGCCACATTTTTCAAGTTATATTTATGGATTATTTTTCAATGTTTATTTCTGCATTCTGTTATAAATAGGCTTATCTAGTAGATAATGACTATTTGATCCTCCATCACAGTGGTACTTATTTTTCTCCAGCGGATATCATTATTCCTCGCATATTGCTATTAAATTATACTACAGGCAAGAGTAATTTGATTGAAATTTCTTAGAGAAATTAAAAATTCCATATCTTTCTGATAATGCAAGTGCAGTAAGACTAGAAGCACAGAAATTGAATGCTTACCTATGCAGCACTTACATGTATCTTGGAAATGAATATGTTGGATATCTGACATTCATAAGAGGATTTGATGATAGCTTTGTTCAATGTCATTATGGTTTTTTCATATCCAATTGAGGACTTCAATTACGAACTTTCTAGAGTTATTTAGTCCATTTCACCAACCAAAAAAAAATCTGAGTAGTTTTATCATGATGCATATCATTCATGTTTGTTTCAAGTTCATGTCTCGGCAACAGAGCACCTTATATATATTCATCCGACCAGTTGACAATTAATTTTTTCCCATATATGTGACTGCTACAATCTAGCATCAGTAAGTTAAAGCATTCTCATAAATAATTCTCATCAAAAGCTTACAATAAAATATTTCAGGCACGACCAAACAAAACATGCATTGAGTTTGATTTCAAAAGTCAGATTTTGATGCATAATATTCAAATCAAGACAATTAAGGTTTTTTTTTTTCAATAATCTATTATAGAAAAATTACATTTTGTTTTAATCTAGAGCTGGACCCAGGAATGTAAAGTATGATAAAAGTTAATTATCTAGCAATTGCTATATGGATTATGTCAGCACAAACAGATCACCATATTGCATACACATGGATGTAAGTTTCATACATGCTCCATTGCCTTTAGATGCACTGGAACAGCCCGTGAACATGAATGGTGCACCATAGTAGGCATCGGACATAGTAAAGTCATTGGCTAAGCACCTTAGTACCCTTGTTTATGGTCAACAAATGGTAGTACAACAACTGTGAACATGTTGCTTGCCTGTAGTCCTGGCAATAAAAAAGTTTTTCCAAATATTCTTTTCACCTTTTTACCACTTAATTCTTTTCATTTCTTACATTAGATGGTAAAATCTTATTCCATCAGCATGTGATCAACACTGAATCTTTTGCAGATTATGGGATCAGATGAAGATAATTTTCCTTTTACTAGGAAAGTGCAACATGACATATGGATCCATCAACACCCTCCAAATTGCAGTGACCCTCATGTGAGATTTCTTGTTGCTGACTGGGAGAAGCTTCCCGGATTTGGTATTGGGGCCCAGATTGTTGGAATGTGTGGCCTTCTTGCTATTGCAATTAATGAAAAGAGGGTCCTTGTTACAAACTACTATAACCGGGCTGATCATGATGGCTGTAAAGGTATAATTCATTATCATGAACGCTATAGCAGTATATATAAATAATATCTCCTCTCCTTAATTTGATTTCTTTTGAAAGCCTGAGTATTCCATGCCTACTCTATATTCCATATTTTGTTGAGTTTGTCTTATTTCTCAATCATTGAATCAAGAGATGATACAAGAGCGGTGGTTTAACTTCCAAAAAGGAAGTTAGTTTCCTTCTTGGCGAAGGAGTGTGGTACGTAATATTTAAGCAATGAAGATACGATTAGCTGTGATAAAATTTGATTAAGATCTATTGTGATAAGACTAGATCAGCTTAGGATTGTTTAGATAAGATTTGATATTTTTCCTATCTTCATCTTTATGGCCAAAGATTCAATAAAGAATCCTTTTTAAAATTTATTTATGGTATGAGAGCGTTTGATCCAGCTTTGACTAATTTTTTTTTATCACTTTCTCCAGCGGGCAGCATCAGCCGTTCGCTGGCCTAATCTCTTGTGCTGTTGTTGCTGCTTCATCTCTTTCTCTTCTTTTGTTTCCTGTTCCTTTACAAGCATTAGTTCATCTTGCATTTTTGAACCACTTTCTCCATTGCCTTAACCACGCTCAGCCACAAGATGATGACCAAAGGACTTCCTCACCTTGTTATCAGTTCCAGAAAGTGCAAAGCAATAGCTTCATTAAGTCAACTGACTATACACTATAAAGCTTGCAGATTCTGTAAATTCAAATTCGATTTATGGTACAGACCATATTGCCATAGCACCATCTCCCGATGGATCAACTTCCAAGTAGGAGAATATGGAGGAGCTCCACCTTGACTTTGCGGCAAAATATGTTGGATTGAAACCAACTACTTGGAGGAAAGAGGACAGAAAATCACGAGATAAGTGTGCTTTTGATGCCAACAAACATAGAAAAACAAAGCTAACTTGTTGTGTAGCTAATAGAGACTTGAAATTTCATTCCAACGACTTGCCAATGTCAAAATACAAGGTAGTATTTATAGGCTACATCACAAAAACGAATTTGGAGGACTCACATTAACTCTTTTAGACTTTCTAAGTATCAAACCACTAACTTATTAAATGAAAATATATGTATATAGAGAGACACTTCATATTCTCAATACAAATAATAAAGAGAAAAGATTAAATGCAACAAAAACCAACATGAATGTAGAAGTTCAAGGTGAATGTAGAAGTCCAAGTTGAATGCAGTCCAAGAGACTTAAAAACTCAAAAAAAAAAAAAAAATTCCAAAACCAATAAAAGACTTGTAAACCAAGGAAGCCTTCTAGTCTTCCAAAGAGGAAGTTAATGGGTCTAGCTTAACATTCCAACAAAACATATCCACTGACAAGAC
Organism: Platanus orientalis; assembly: GCA_025762735.1. Taxonomy (NCBI): domain Eukaryota; kingdom Viridiplantae; phylum Streptophyta; class Magnoliopsida; order Proteales; family Platanaceae; genus Platanus; species Platanus orientalis. The sequence goes on along the minus strand of JAOXJP010000003.1, from coordinate 11,275,314 downwards.
TTGATAGCCTCAAAAAGCCATGCTTTCTACCTACCTGAACCTGTCTATTATTATGGACACAAGTGTATACGGGTCTTGAAATTAAACCCATGCAGCCTGGGGTGGTTTGATTTCAAAGGTCTTACAGTGACTATAAATTTAGCACTCACAAGACATAAGCGGTTTGGAAACTGGTGTATGTTTATCATGGTAAAGCCCAAGTACCGCTTCTCTGCATTTTGTGAGATTGTTGCAGCATTGTCTTAAGAAAACCAACTGTTGAAACATGATATCATCTTCTTTAGATCAGTACCGTGTTTTTGAGATCAGCAAGTAGATCAATCCACAGCCTGTGTGTTAAACAGTAAACTAACCAACTCCACTAAAACCTTAAGGTGTAAGGAGAGACAAATTAATATCCTTCAACACCCCCCTCAAAAGGAAAATTGTTCTCTCCTGGAAACACACTCAGGAGCCATGTGAGAGTTCACAGAACGCATACATGCACACACCACTATATCTAGGAAAATACTTCCTCCGGGATTTGAACTCGTGACTTGGCTTGCTCTAATACCATGTTAATGGTAAACTAACCAACTCTCCCAAAACCTTAGGGTGTTAGGGAGACATAAATTAATATATTTCAACATTATGATTGTCTAGATTTAAAAACTCGGATTGGTGACCTAGATCTTTTGGGCCAAAAACCGATCTAGGATTGGCAATCCACATGTGGATTGTTTGTTCCGAAACCGATCCTAGGTTAAAAAATTATAAAAAAAGTCGTAAAAAATCCTATATATTCTTATAATGTTTTCTATAAAATATTTGAAAGAAAAAACACAATTTTAGGTATTTTAGGTGCATTATACAGGAATAAACATTGTTACAAGCATGTATAATGATCAAGATTGTATAGTTCATAAGAAAACATCCAATGTGATTACTTCTAGTGCATAAAAACCAAACCATATATAATAACATACAAATAATGACGAAAAACGTAAACATACCTAACAGGGTGTTACAATTTGATGTGGACAACACAAAGAGATGTATGTGACGCCCCATAAGAGGGCTAGATTTAAGTGTACATGTTATGTGGGGTTATTTAGGGTCTTTTAAGGGGGGTACAATATTTTATGTGTCCATATAATAAGGCCAATAGTGCTAAACTTTGGGTTTTTTAGAGTAAACCCTTTTTGATGTTTAACCCACTTTTTCAAAGGTCAAAACTTGACTTTTTTTGCTTGATTTTAGCGTAATTAAATAGGTTATTCAGTTACCTTTCTAATGAGATCAAGATTGCGCAAATCCGAGGTGATTTGAGAAAGTTATGACTAAATTACTAAGGGGTGGTTACTAAAAACGGGAATAGTGTTTTTATAAGTCTTAAGTTTGAATTTTTAGGAAAATAAGTTTTTAGAAAGTTTTATGTTTTTTGAAAACTTGGCTAACAAGTTTAGGATTTTATAAAGTTTCTAATTTTGACAAGTTTCCAATTGCTTAAGGTTGTAAGCCTATTTAAAGGCAACCCCTTCCCCATAATTTGACAGTGAAGAATAAAAAATTGTTTTGAAAATTTGGGTGTTCCCAAGGTGTGGCTGTAGCCATGTTCTCCTTCTCCAAGGGTTGTGCCATTCATGGTTCCCTTCTCTTTTTCTTCCATAGGTGTAGTCACAAATTCCCTCTCTCCTTCAAGGTAAATCTCTATTTTTTTTTTCTCTTTTAGTTTCTTTCTAACATATTTTTCTTTCTATACTACTATCTTTTCATTCTTTCTGTCATATTTTTATTTCTTTTTTCTTCTTCTTCCTTTTCTTGAAACCTCAAAATCTTATTGGAATTTTATGAAATTTTAACTGTAAAACCTTGTCACACGTAAGAAATGACCATAAAATTTTTAAAATTTTTTGACTGGTCAAAAGGGTATTTTGGTACTTTTTAGATTTTCTATCCAAAATTACAAAAATGCTTTTTTTGGGTTTTTTTTCCTTATTTCTTCTTTTCTTTCTATATTCTTTAAAACTCTATTTCTGCGATTCTATTATCAATTTTCTCTTATTTTTGTGGCTATTTGAAGTACTAAATTGAATTCTTGAAAACTTTTGCTTCCACACTTTAAATCTAACCATTGTTTGAGGGCTTTGAAATTACTCTACATCAATTTTTGGTATCTTCTCCCTTGTCCTGCATCACAATTTTCACCATGAACGCTGTGGTGGATCATGAAGGACATAATCACCATCAGTATCTTGGCGATACTCTTGAACATATGGAGATGGTATTGCATGTGGCTCATTGGGATGGAGGTGAAAACTCAAACTCTCCAAAATTGTATTCTTGAACAAATGTTAGAGGCTGAGGCTTATCTTACCCTATAGGTGATGGGAGATAATGAAATTGAGGTGGTGATGGAACTGGGTCTGGAACATCATGATGCCGACGATGGTAGTGGCGGCAACTGCCTCTAGAACTCGACTTTAACTCTATAGCACTAGGGCCAAACGGTACAAATGAATTTGATGATAGAAAAAATACTGGATATGGTGGTTGTTAATGAGCAATGGGTTACCAGGATCTCTAAATCCAAACTGCATCTATGATGGACCTGGTGGTGGATAAGATTGGCTAGAGCTCGACTCGCCAACATGCTCTCCAAGTCCAAATTGCATTTGGAGTGGGAAAAAAAAAAAAGAAATGGTGGTTTTTGGGTTTGGACTTTGGAACCAAATCCACAAACTTATATTATGATTGAACATTAAAGGGCGGCTTGGCTCAACGGTAAGGCTTACTGTTAGCGTCCCTGGTGGCGTGGGTTCAAGTCACGGAAACAGCCTCTCCAGAAATGGGGGTAAGGCTGCGTACATCTT
>JAOXJP010000003.1:11257510-11272362 GCA_025762735.1 Platanus orientalis | reverse complement strand
ATGCCCGACATGTCAGAAAATTCTGAAATTTTTATGGTCATTTTTGACCTGTGACATAGTTCTACAGTTAAAACTTCATGAAATTTCAATAAGATTTGATGGGTCAAATCAAAGAATTTCAGAAAAAGTGAAGGTGCTTTAATGGAAGTTTCAAGAGAAGGAAGAAGAAGAAGAAGAAGAAGAAGAAGAAGAATATGACAGAAAGAATGAGAAGAAAGTAGTATAGAAAGAAAGATAAAGTTAGGAAGAAACTAAAAGAGAAAGAAAAAGAATAAATATTTACCTTGAAGGAGAGATGAGAGCTTGTGGCTATACCTATGGAAGAAGAAGAAGGCGGAGAGCTATGAGTGACATCAACCCTTGGAGAAGGAGAACATGGCTACAACCATACCTTGGGAACACCCAAATCTTCAAAAACTTGTTTATTCTTCACTACCAAATTATGGGGGAGGGGTTGCCTTTAAATAGACTTACAAACTTAAGCAACTGGAAACTTGCTGAAGTAAGAAACTTTTTAAAATCCTAAAACTTGCTAGTTAAGTTTTCTAAAAACATTACTTTCTAAAAACTTATTTTCGTAAAAGTTAAAACTCAAAACTTCTTGAAAAACGCTATTCCCGTTTTTTGTGACCACCCCTTGGTAATTTGGTCATAAGTTTCCCAAATCACCTCGGATTTGTGCAATCTTGGTCTCATTAGAAAGGTAACTGAATAACCTATCTAATTACAAAAAAATCAAGCAAAAAAAAAATCAAGTTTTGGCCATTGAAAAATTGGGTCCAAAGTGAAAAACGGGATAACAACTAAACCTCTCCAAAAAAAAAAAAAGTGAACTAACGATGGCACTATTGGCCTTATTACAAAATTAACCCCCCCTAAATAATTCTAATCAATCCCACATTACATCTAAACCGTACCCTCTTATGTGGGGGTACATACATAAGTCTTGTTTGATTGTTTGCATCAATAATATCATTCTTTTTTTGGTATTTTTTTTCAGTTAACCCATTTTTCTATTCATTTTAGCTAAAACTCCCTAGTTTCCATGTCTCGGAAGTATACTAATGTGTCCCCGTCATGTAAAAAAAAAAAAAGATTATTTATTTTTATTTTTTGACACGCTAGGGACACCCATGTTGAAGTATCCCAGACATGGACATGCTAGGGTTTTTGACATATCCATGCTTCCTCGATTAAAAGTACAAAAACTTTATAAAAGAACATTCAGCTTTATAACTTGAACACAACATCAGCAGAATCTGGAGATATTCAAAAGGAATCTGGGGTGATAGATAGCTAGGAAATACGGGAGGAAAATCCTTGGAAGAAAAGAACATAAACCCCTAATTATGGGGTTGGGGGGGGGGCAAGTTTGACTTACCATAACCTAAAGAAAACCTTGAATGTGTGATGACAGATTCTGTTCTGGTCTAGAAATCCAGCAACTTCAGCCTTGATAAACTAGTCCAGTGAACATGGTATCAAATGTCTCGAAATGTCTTATATGTCGTCGCCCGACATATATGTCCATGTCTACCAGGGCCTACACAATATATTACTTACTCCAACATGAAACATTAACTACATAATAAAACTTTTATATTCAGGTAACTTGATGTACGATGTCAATGTGTTGAGCAAATATTCCCCTTCTGCAGTCTATTGTTGCCTAATGTGGACATTGTGTTGTTATGCTAAAAAATCATATGAAAAATGATAAATTCCAAAGAAAATGAAGGAGGGAGAGGAGGAAGGAGAAGAAAATGAAGATAATCTGTTTGTTCTCTTATGTTTAACTAGTTAGATTATAATTTGTTTGTCAACCATTATGTACAATATCTTAATAAATGCATGCGTATTCATTATTATTGTTTTTACAATACAAATGCATTAAAATAAGCTGTAATTCCTAATGAATCTATTTGTTCCCGTATGTTTATGTAGTTAAATTGGAATATGCTTTTTAAGTTTTCACGATTTTTACAATAGTTCTTTCCAACATTCGTGATATATGTCTTATTTTGATTCAATTGACATTTCCACTAACACTGACATTTTGAACCTTGCATGTGAAGTGGTTTTGAAGATAGCACAATAGTAGAGTTAGAAAGTAGGGATGAAACAACAAGAAGGTAGAAGAAACAAAAAGAAGAGGGGAAGAAACCTAACAGCACCAACTGATTGGGAGCCTAGGGTTTTCTAATGGCTACAACCCGAAGAAGTATAAAATTTTGTCAAATTTTATTTCATCAATTTTTCATTAAATCATGTCTACTTCAATACATAATTTACAACTGTAGTTAAAGACTCCTTAACACAAAAATTAGAAAGAACCTAATATAGAAATCCTAGTCTAACTTGGATTCCTTGCTAATCTTGGACTTTCTAAAACCCAAAACTATTAAAACTAAGACTTTCTAAAACAAAAACAACGAAAAACTCAGCCCTTTTTATGGGCTGTCAACCAACACTATGTAGGCCCTACATGTTGACCCTTGGACCCACTAAAAGACAACAAAAACCTTGGTTGTCGACCAGCCTTGCTTTTTCCTAATTACCCTTGGCTTTATAGCCTTATTACAAAGATACCCCTGGTGGAAAACCCCTAAATACTTATGGCATTAAAAGCCTTATTACATTTAGATCCCAACCCCTAAGAACCTAGAACAACCCACATATTGTACAAGACTTGAACCTTGCTCTCTTTGGGGAGGTACGTAAAGAAACCTCATGATGTTGTTCGCATCAAATAAACCGTTTACAAGTTGCATACAATATATGTATAAAAGCCATAGGACTGAACTACCCTTGTACATGTATATCTATACTTCTTCTCTCCCCCCCAAGCTAGTGAATATATGTTGATCATTCTCTGCTTGCCAACAATACTATTGATGTTTGGCCCAGTTAAACCTTTTGTAAAAACATATGCAAGTTGATCTTTGGACTTAACAAAGGGAGTACAAATACCACACCTGAGCTGCTCTTTCATGATACGATGATCCACCTCGATGTATTTTGTTTAGTCACTGAACCGGATCATGGGCTATGCATCTACCTTGTTATCACAATACAATGCCAATGGGTGCACTATTAGCAATCTCAACTCTGCCAGAATCAGATACATTTGCAACCACAAAAGTTTACAATACACCATGTACCATTGATTTGAATTTAGCTTCTTTTTTTTTTTTTTTTTGAATAGAGAAAAAATTTTATAAGGGGAAAAAAGCAAGGAGAAGTGGAGAACACAAAGAACAGGGGGTGAGGCATCCCACAAACAAAAGAAAAGGAAACCAAAGAGACGAAACATGAAGCTACATTAGGCCTATAGTAGACCCCTAATCCCTCATGAGGCCACCCCTATGGTCATTATCACATTCTGTAGATCTCGCCCATAAGAGAAGTAAGTTCTTAGCCTTCCTATACACTTGAACGGAAGGTTCAACATAGTTGTCAAAAACTCTATTATTTCTCTCATGCCAAACTGACCACCAAACAACCAATGAAACCGTACGCCAAATCTTTTTTCCCTTTAAATTGAAAGCCTTTGTCCACTAGCTAGACAAGACGGACTCCACATTAGAAGAGGGAACCCAAGTCATTCCAAAATCCCTCAACATGACATTTCAAACTTCCACCACATACGGATAATGAATCAAAATATGAGAGATTGATTCCCCATCCATATAACACAATAACCATATATTTGGTAGAACCATCCCTTTTCATCTCAACACATCCATCGTAGAATCTTTCCCGAAGAGGTGGACCATAAGAAAAAAACACACCTTAAGAGGGGTCATGTAGTTCCAGGTTTCTTTCCAAAGAATACCAAGATCCCAAGACGTTTCTATAATAGGATTTCACCGAGAAGCTGCCCCCTTCACTTGCACACCATCTTCTCTCATCAGCCTGGATGAATCAAGCATTTACTGACATCAACCTCTCCAAAAGGGCACAGATTGGTTGGATCTCCTAGTCATAAGTAGTCCTCCTTAAAGTCGGGTGCCAATTTAAAGTTGTATATTGTATACATCTCCATGTAGTCGGCAGCCTTAACCATGGGATTTGTGGCTAGAAGATAGACAATCGGAAAAAAATTCTTAAGGGGGCTATCCCCACACCATTCATCTTCCCAAAAATCAATCTTGTCACCTTTGTACAAATGACAAATCTCTTTCTTGAGAACATCCAAATGACAGGATAATTCATTTTCATAGACTTCGGCCATAGGACTGATGGACTTCAGTGGGATTACAAATGTCACGAATTCCGTACTTCTCTATCACCACTCTTTTCCAAAGCCAATCCTTAAAGCCATTTGTAAAGGAGGGCTATATTCATGTTAGCCAATTTGCGAAGACCCAAACCCTCTTGAGACTTCGGGGAACAGACAATGTCTCAAGCCACAAGATGCATTATCGATGTGTCTTCATTGCCCTTTCATAGGAACTCTCTTTGAAAAATTTTCAATTTTCGAAGTGATCACTTTGGGCATGTTAAACAAAGACATGAAGTAAATCGGAAGATTGGCCGACATTGCCCTTAAAAGAGTCATCCTTCCCCCTTTAGAAGGATAATTAGCTTTCCATCCTATCAACCTTCTTTGAACTCTTTCAATAATAAGGTTCCATACACATTCACCTTTTTATAAGAAGCACCCAGAGGGAGGCCGAGGTAAGTAGTTGGGAGAGAATCAATCTTCCATCCTAAATCAACAACCAACATATCAAGGTTTGGGATGTCTTCTACAACAATCAAGCACTCTTACTAAAATTAATCTTGAGACCTCTCACACCTTCAAAACATCTCAAAATACATCGTAAGAGCTTGATTTGTTGTTGGGAATTCGCACAAAGAATCAAAGTATCGTCAATAAATTGAAGGTGAGATACCGATAAATGACCTGATCCAACCTGGAATCCCTCCAATGTTCCAACTACCATAGCTTTATTGAGCATAGCACCTAGCACTTGAGCCACCACGAGGAAAAGCAATGTGGAGATGGGATCCCCTTGTCTCAGACCATGGGGGCAACCAAAATAGCCTTCCGAAATCCCATTAAGCAAACTGCAAAACAAAGAAAGAAGCTAAACCCATGCATTTTTTAATCCAATTACGCCGCTCTACTCCAAAACCAAACCTCCAAAGCATATCCAACAAGAAGCCCTAACTAACGTGGTCATAGGCTTTCTCTATATCTACTTTGCAAATAACCCTTGTTGAAAATAACTGCAAAACATGCGTGTGCCATTGTTGCCCCAAATTTTGAAGAGCTAGGAGTTGAAGATAAGGCCCATTCGTATGCTGAACTACAACCTTTTGTGGTATCCACACGAATTCATGAGCCAGTGACCTATTATTTTGATATGACTTCAGATGAAGTACTTGGAAAGGGTTATTATGAGAATTTTTTTTGAGACATGCTACTTGCAAAAAATGTCCACATTAGAGACTGCATTATGGAGAACATGATATATGGTTATGTCATCAATAGTTGTTGATCCTTGTTCCTTACAAAACTTGAGAGTTGAGTTTTTTTTATCCAGGGGATAATGATGTGGAACACGAAAGAGGCTATATTAAGATTTGATGGTTTATGCAAGGATATTTTGGGTTTAAAATTTTGTATGAAATTTTTCTTTTTATTTGGTCAATTTTAGGTTAATCTAAGTTAGTTTATTGTTAGTCAGTTTAAGTGTTTTAATTTATTTTGTAATAGAATAGGTTTTATTTAATTTTAAAGAAAGTGAAAAAACTATTTCCGTCACTTTTATTGAGGCCATGGTTTGGAAGGTCAACTTACTGATTTGGGCTTATTTTGGTACCATTTGAAAGGTTATTCAATTACCTTTCTAATGAGACCAAGGTTTTGAGAATCCTCTATGATTTGGGAAATGTATGGCGAAAATACTGGTAAGGTATCTTTTGGTGACGAGATTTAATTATTTTAGAATTTTATTTTTTTAGGAACTCTAATTAGAGTGGGATTTGGAAAGCTTGTAATGTAAAGTCTATATGTATATATGCTTGTAACCCAAATTTTATCAATGAAGAATGACGATTATTGATGAATTCAAGGCTACAATTGCTTTGTTCTCTAGTGTGACCCATAATCTTAAAGATGTGATGCTTTCAACCCTAGGTGAGACTCCTAGGAGGCCATTGGTGTGACTCCATTGGTGTTTTTCTCTTTCTCTATTTTTTTTTTTTTACTACAAATTATCTATTAAAGAATCAGATCAGACTCGCTGTCCTGCATTAGACTTACTTCAATATTAGAAACCTACTAAGATATGAAAATCTAAACTTGACTAACGACAACCTAAGCTTAGAAACTGCTCTCAATTGACTTGGGGATTGACCCAAAAATAGAATTAAGAGACTAAAAAACTTCTTAGAACATAAGAAAGAAGAAAATAGAAACTTTCCATTCACAAAGATACTCCCAACTTTGCATTAATTACAGAATTCCCTGAGAAAGCAATTTTTTTTTATTTTTTTTTCCTTTAAATTTATGCTCTGAATGACCAGTAGGGTCATTGCTTTGGTGCAATGGTAGTGGCTTGGGCTGTCAGCATGAAAACACGGGTTCGAGTCGTGAGCAACCACTTTGTACAAAAAAGCCAGAGGTTATGTCTCTCCAGTCTACCCCTCCCAGCTCCCCGTAGTTATGGGACCAGCACTGGGTAAATGATCTTTATGCTTTGAATGACCAGTCTAACTCTCTTTTAAACATATCAATCTTGGTTGCCTAGCTATAATGGTTAACCATTGGGTTGATTGGTGGGGCCCAGAATGGAGTTTTATTGACCTTTTGATGTCTTCATGAGTTTGGATCTGTAGCTGTAAACTCAAAACTGAAATTTGTGATACATTGGATTATCTGTTGATTTTCCCAGATATGTTTGGCAGCCATGTTTTGATGATGCATTGCACACTCTTAACAGATTGTAAAATATGGCTATCTGATCGCCACGTCATTGACTTTAAATGCAGGGGGATGTCAAGGGTATGGCTGGAACATTTCTTGAATACATAATGAACAATCATCATGTCAATAGAGAACCAGTGACCATATTTCAGGCCTTTCAGATATCTCTGGTTAGTATCTTCTCATCTAACTTGGTACTGCTGTTCCATCATCTAGTTTCTGGTATCTTTTATTGTTCCAACATCTTGGTATTCAGAATGGAACCATCCGGCACATTTAACAAGAGAAGAAGAAAGACAGGAATTTGGACTTATATAACAAATTTTCAGAAATACATGGCTGGAAGATCTGATGTCTAAGATGTACTATTCACTGGTTTTGGAAAATGTTGAATACCATCTTTTAATAATAGCTAGGAAGACTGCAGCATCTTTTATGGTGTAATTGTTTCTGATTCCTGAATAATTTGGTGATCATGCTACTGTTTTTCAATTTCTGTGTACTTTTTATCCTCAAACTTGAAAGATAGGCATCTGTATCATTGGAAGAAAATTATTTCCTTGCCATACTGCTTTAATGGCTACATATTAACAGATCCAGAATATTCTATGGGTGGTCCACCTCTTGCATGGGCTGTAGTCAAAAGGGTCAGGTTTCATAGCCATTCATTTAAATGAAAGAAAGCAAATACTTGAACTACGTAGTGGTTTAATTTTATGAGAGGAAGCAATGTATTGAATTGGAATCTTTGGATTGCCCTTTTTATGAACTTTGAGATAAATTTATCCTAGAGGTGGATGGTGGTGGACTGAACTGGCTGCATCAATTAATTGGTGGCCCATTTATCTGGTATGGTTCGAGTTACACTGAACGCTGTCTCAACTCAACTACTATATTTATGTGTTTTTTGGGTGTGCGTGAGATTCAAGGAAGAGAATTACTATGATGATGCCACGTATTGTGAATAATGTGGTTTATCTTGTTAGTGTAATTTTGTAATTTAATTCAGTGGTTCACTTAATGGTTAGTGAGTTTCTGTGAGTGTAATAATTTGTGTTCATGTCCTACAAAGCACTCAAGGTGCAAGTTGAAAGCACAATACATTTTTTATTTTTTTTCATGCTTTTTTTTAAAATTTTTGGCTTGTGCATTCAGGGCCTTTTTCTTTTTGGCATAGTTGCTTTCTTTAAGCCAGCGCTCAGGTAATGAAAAAGTATTTGATGGCCCATGCTTTAACAGAAGATACGACCCTAGAGAGGGCTGAAAGGATGGATTTGTATGGCTGAACCCAAATAGTTGCGATTAGTCTACGTTGTTTAATTAATTGATTTTACTTTCAATGTAGTCATGTTCCCAAATTTTCTGTGCTGGGGTTTCAAGGAATTGGTAGGTGTGTAGAGTGGGAGGGAGGGAGATGTTAGGTATGTGTAGATACATACACACAAAGTAATATATTATATCAGATTGTACTTTCTTAAATACTTATATTCTACATGTATTATATATCCACTTTAATGGTGTTCCATGCTCTTTCAGTGTTGGACAGCAGCATCTTTGTTGAAACACAAGATTGATCGAAAGGAATCACTTGCACGCGCAAAACAGCTCTTGAATTTTGACTGCAAAGAGGAAGAGGCAGACTTTATCTATTCAAAATTGCGGGCGCTGAAGAAAATGTTTTCTCGCCATATAGAAAATATCAGGGATTCTAATTCTCCAGAAGATACTGCACTGAGAGTTAAAGATGTTGTTAGAGCTTCACAATCAACTACATCTGGTTTGGAAGAGTTGGAAGAAGGAGAGATCAGAGAGAGCTCTCAGAGTCGTAACTGCTCAAATCAACAGGTTTCTGCCAAGCAGGGGCAGGCAACTAACTCTGAAAATGCCAGTGGATCACTTGAGAACCATATCTCTAAGGCTATTAGACGAACTCTGAAAATTTGTGCCAAGAGGATGAAGAAGCTCCTCCGAAAGCAACAGGAGGAAGTTCAGGAGTTCAATGAAATTAGGGAGAAGGAAAAGGCTCGTCTGGAGAAAGAGCACAAGTTGGAGTTGGTTCTTATTCGTACTATACATAACCAAAATTCAGTTGGATTAGATAAGCTGAAGATAGTAGAGCAAGATCATGCAAGGAAAATGGAAGAACACTATCGACGATGGGAGATACAAAAGAAAGACCTTGAGATTTTGCAGCTGGCAGCAAGAACTGAGGAGAAGCAGATGAAGGCTCACTGGTTAGAACAAGCAAAATCTGGGAAATCAGTGGAGTCATTTGCAAATCTCCCTTTGCCAGATTCTGGGTTCAGGTTGGAACAAATGGTGACTAATGGGCAAGGTACCACACCTATGTCTGGGCCTTCTTCCGTAAAACTGGATCCTATTGGAACTGCACCAATCATTCCAGGTGGGGTGGTACTGTCTGAAGTTTTGGAAACTGTACCAAATGAAGCGGAAAAGGACAACGGCCCCATTGAAATGGTTACTCTTGACATGCAGTCGGATAAAGAGGACAATGGAACAGATGCTAGTCTTGATTTGCAGTTTAACAGGGATGACAATGGAAGGGATACTGCCACCTTGGAAAGAGAAACTATTACTCGGGTCGAGCAGCCCAATAGGGAAGGAAGTTCCAGGGGTGGAGACTCACCTTCGTTAGCTCAGCCACACATTACACCTTGCTGGAATAGTCCATTGCCATCACACGAGGTATATAGGTTTTCCATGGCCATTTTTGGGGGCAGTTTTAATTCTATTATTGTTTGCTAGATACGTTATTCTTATGTCTACTAGTATGGCTTTATGCTGATGACACACCATTTATTCTCCTCATTATCTGGTGGTTCTAACTGTTCACTAGTACATTAGATCGGATGGTTGTTATCAAGCTACTGGAGTCAGTTTTTGGGATAGGAAATTTCCAATGGGTCAAACTCCCTGTATGTGCACCACTTTTGCATGTTCAACCAAATGCGTACCTTACATTTTCTCCTCTATGTCGTGGGAGATGATTGTGCATATGTGCATGGCTTCTACATTTTGCCTCATGTGTTGTTTTTGAGGGAAAAGAATTGTTTACATTGCACTCTTCCTAATTCTGTATGTCAGGTACCTCTCACTGAGCCTCCTGAGCTGCCCATGTCAGCTGGAGTGCAAGAGGAAGATGTGCCAAGTTGTTATGTGCAAAATACTCCCCAACTAGTGGAGGTTCCATTGCTGCAGCAGGATGATGCTGTACCATCTGATCAATCTAATCGTGAGACCTCGGTTACACCACCTCTTCTGCAATTGCTGCCATCTTCATCAGCAGGTCCACAGCTTGCTGAACACAATCAACCAGATGTGCCTTCGCCTACAGGGATCCAATGTGAGTTGAGTAATGAACAGCACATCTCCTACCTACAGGCTCAAGTTCCAACACAACCCCCAATGGAGGACCCAGCTGAGCCATCTCATCATTCCGTTCCCCAACCGCTGCAACCCCTAGTTGACAACTCAGCTGAGCCATCTAATTCTGTTTTACAATCTGCCACACATTTGCCACTGCGTTTGCCCATGGACATGCCTTCAGGTGGAAGCGGAACGTGTGTGCCAGATCCTAGAAGCTTGGGCAGTAATCCAGAATCCAGTAACTGTCCACAAATTGTACACTCAGGTGGAAGTGGGATACGTGTGTCACAAACCAGAAGCACATTTATGATTCCAGAACCCAGTAACCATCCTCCACCTGCTCCTGTGACATCCCTGATGTCTCAGTCCTGGTACCCTGACCCTCTTCATTATGAAATGGAAAGAATACAGAAAGAAGGGGAGCAAACCATCAAGATCCATGGAGAAATGGTTTGTGCCTGAGATGCCTTCTATCTACTAAATGCTTTTGTTGCCATGATTTTATTCCAAATGAAAGATGCCTTCTATCTATTTAAGTTCTTTGGCTGCCATGATTGTATTCCAGATGGGAATTAGCCTCTTTTTCAATCCTTTTATTGATTTTTTTTCCTCTTCTGTGAGTAGAAATTGCGGCTTGAATCTGAACGTGATAAGGAGATAGAAGAGATTCAAAGGAAGTACACAGCTTTGCTTCAGGATGCTGAGACTGCATTGGTGCAGAAGAGGAAGACACTTGAGGCAAACTACAACCAAGTTTTTATGAATAGGATGTTGGCCGAGGCCTTCAGATCCAAATGCAGTGATCCAAGGGTGATTGGGTCACCAGGGCAGCATCTAGGTATGGAACTATTATGACTTCTTCCTTAACTTGGACCTTATCATTGTTTCTATGTTACTAGGATTTCCAGGCTGACTACCTACTCAACATACAATTTATTGGAAAAATTGAGTTTTGTAGGTTCAATTGTAAAATAGTTCTTTCATTGATCCCCCCAACTTAAGATGGAATTCAACTACAATTTTAAAGACAAGACCATGTATATCAGACCAAGGTCTATTTACAATAAAGAGAGCTAGTTGTTGAGTTGTCCTAGCTAGACAAAGTATGACATACTAACAAAAAAACAGAGTTAGTTGCAGAATCGTCCTGGCTTGATGTAGAGGTTGAACATACATGCAAACATACAATGAACGGGCATGCATGGATTCAAGTATATACACACTGGTGTGCTTGCATGCATTCCTTTTTTGCTTATAATGCCTTGGCGCATCTGACCCTTATTTTTCTTCCAGGGCCGCCTTCCAGTTTCATGCACCAATTATTTCAGCTTTCGTCACAGCAGCATGCACAGAGGCCTGCCCCTGCAGCTGGCCCACCTGCAGCCCCACCAGTGCAGGTGGTACACCATTCCTCGGCACTTTTCTCAAGCAATCCAAACAGACCACGACTCAGCCCCATTGTCCCTCCAGCAGGAAACCTCCAGGGAGCCAGTGAACCACGGGCACCAGCCCCACACCTTCAACCCTTCAGACCTGCCACATCCATATCAGCAGCCAATCTTCAGCCCCTTACTCGTGCCTTACCCAGTCAGCAGTCACTCAGTAATACTGCCTCTTCTTCCATGCTACCTCATCTTAATCCCCGAACGCCTACCCATTCATCAGGCCCTTTTAGCAGGACTCAGCAAGCAGAGAGTGTAGGAGTGTTGCCAGTTTTCCATAATCATACTATGTCTGCTATGGAGCTGCTTATGGATTTTGACAACCGGCCGGGTGCAAACCCCCCAAATCCATTGTCGACACTGCAAGAATTGGAGATAAACTTGGATGCATGGGACCCTTCTGAACTTGCGATGTCAGGTAGCACAAGGGGCAATGCAGTCCGTACAGGTCCAGTAGCAGACGTTGTTTGCTTATCAGATGATGACTGATTGCCCGGGTGACAATTGCTGTGCTTTGAGATGGTGTGCTTACGATCAGAGACAAGGCCAGGAGGCCCATTTTGTAATATATATTGTAAAATATTGCATATAGTCCAATTACCGCTTCAACCTCAGGCCCTAAAAATTGGTCTCTGCAAATTTCACATCATTCTCCAGGATTAAATGAATCTGATAGAAACCCACCTAAAAAATGAGAAGCTTACAACGGAATAGGTAGCAATCACAGGAAAAGAATGCTGACAGCTTTGCCGGGAACATGCAGCTCTATGTGACCCACCCTGAGTTAAATCCCTTTGTTCTCGCTCTAAATATTTGATGAGTTTTGTGTTTTTGGTTTAACAATGACGATGAATTGGAATATTAATTTCCTTTGTACATTGTTTTGTTGGATTTTTTGAGTCTCAAGGTGGACATGATGGGATTGCTTGTATGATGTGGGTCAATGGCAAGAGGGGAAATGGATTAGAAATAGCTTTTTGTAATGTGACTTGGATCCCATCTTGTATCAGGTTTTAAAACTAGGTCGAATAGGCAAGGAAAAAAATAATACCTCAATTGCAATCGGTTACTATCAAGTACTTATCACCTAATTGGCCAAGAAATGGAATTTTTTTTAAACCTTATTATTTATCTCAATGACTTTGATGCGATTGTTGATAACCGAAGGCATGGATGTGTTAGTAAATCAAAATAATGCAGTGTCAACCTAAAAGATTTCCTGTGGAATTATTATTATTATTAGGAGCATAAAGCTTACCGGGCCACAAGACTTGATGGCAGATCCACCGGGTCCTACATTCACAATGAAGCAATTCCATGATTTACAAAGTTAAAAGTCTAAGAAAATAACATGGATGCAATACCATACAAAGAAATTGCACGTACTTAATTATGCAATTTTGGTTTCCAAACATCAACTAAACAGAACCCACGGAGAGTTAAAAGTTTAAAGCTAATTCCAGTGGCCATGTGGCGTATGCTGAGTGCTATTCACAACCCCTTAGTTTTACCAAGGTCACAAGGAGAAAGAAAGATAAGCATATATCACTTTACCGTTCAGAAATGTCCAGGTCAATCTCTTGAAAATGGGTATTGACAATATAGACTGGAAAAGAAAAGTATAAGAAGAGAAGTGAGAAAGGCAATTTTTAGATCTTGAAGCTTACTAGTATAGTTCCATCAACTATCTCAAAGCTTTGTAAGTCTGACAGAAGATTCTTAATTCTCCAAAAATCTTTAAAAGCCTGAGGTTCCATCGACTTTCCCATAGCAAGCTTCCTCAAAGATCTTCAACGATGATTCACGATAAAGCTTTTACAATCCTAGAATTGAAGATACACAAAATCAGAGATCAAGCTACTTAAGCCCTTAGACCGAAGCACCAAAAAAGGATTAGATGTTCTCTCTTTCAAAGGGTGCATTCTATATAAATGGATCTTTGTTGATAATATATATCTACAAAGCAAGCAAAGAATGATACCAAAAACATTACTTGATTCAGATATGGAATAGGATCACCAATAACTTGACCCAATAAAAAAAACTTATGTTAATGGGAACCCTTATGATTCATTTTGAATTAAAGAATTCACAATGAAAGGGCTCACTTTGACCGTTAGGAGTAGGATTGGCACTACATAGATATAACAAAGAAAATTGTGTTGTGTACAAAGAAATAAATATAAATAACAAATAAATAAGAAAGAAAATGTTATCTTAGTATTGTTATTTCAGTATTCTATAAATGTGCACGACACAATAAAATATGAAAATACTTGAATCAAATAAATGAAACTATTTACTTGATTCGGATGATTGAATCTTCACTTAACTAGATCAAGGCTAGTGTTTAACACTATCCTTAAGACAGATTTGTCCATCGCATTGGTGCTAACGGTTAATTTGAACGTTTGCCTCCCAGGATACAATGATCTTTCACACACAAAAGCAGTACTACAATCTATGTGTCAAGTGGACCAATTTGTGTTGTACCTCTCTCTTACACTAATACTGACACTGGTGCACTATGACACTACTAGATTGATTGAAAATTGAATGAATGAAATGATAGAGGGATCTCTTATTTATAGATTTTTTGTGTCTGTTTAGAACAGGTATAAGGACACAACCTTTGATTCTGAACAGTCACAAATGACCAATAGTTGCAATCTAGTAGCCACCTACACATCCGTACGGAATAGACATGTGTGAAAGGGGATGATTTTAGAGACACCTACATGTCTGTATGGAATGGACATGTGTCAATAGGTGTGATTTAACAACCACCAGTGTGTATTCGATCCAACAATCTCCAAGGGCATAGTTGTAAAACTGTACGAATAGACACACCCCCATAAGGGCAAAACTATAATACCTGTTCAAGGAGACATGTCCCCAGAGGTGTAACCAATTCTAGGAGAAATTTTATTTATTTATTTTTCTTATTGACCCAACCCAACCTGGTTAGGTTTGATGTGCATGTGTGTGTGTTTAAATATAGGCCCGGCTCATGTTGGCTAGGTCCTCCCCCATCCACAAAACAGTGGTGCCCCTTGGGGCCCAAACTTATGTTCAACATTAGTGTA
>JAOXJP010000003.1:11247077-11257410 GCA_025762735.1 Platanus orientalis | reverse complement strand
AAAAACCAACTTTTCATGGCAATCAGATGGCTTAAAAATGAGTTCTTGATAAAATTTTGTCATGAGAAAACATTTTCGTGGCAACCAGACTGGGCCTTGGGTAAAGCAATTAACCGTAAGGTTGTAGGAAAGACGGTAAATTGCATTGTCTAAAATGATATGAGAGCAGGTTTTAGGTTTGTGAGTTCAAATCTCTCCGTGGACACAATTATTCTCCTGGGTTCTTGCGCATGCATAGTCAGATTCTAAGGACTTGCATCTAGTTTCCAGTGTTCATTGTTCAGGAGTGTCCCACTTTGGGGAAAGTGTTGAAATATATCAAGTATATTAACTCTAACCACTCATACAATAATTTATTCTACGTACAAGGAGTTAGTGAGTCACATCACATGTAAAGATTGAAAGATTAATTCAGAAACAGCCTCCTTGTGCAGTTTAAATGAGATAAGATTGTGCAATAAAAGACTTAATAGAAAGTGATATATTACATTTCTTGTTGCACTTAAAGTCAGGGAGAAGAATACAAAGAGAACCAAAAAAACTTCGAAGCATCATTGACGAATTGAAATCACAAACTTTTCCGGCCTTGACATGGCCGGTGATCCAGTAAAACTATAATAAACAACATAGAGAAAATTGAGAACAGAAGAAGAAACAGAAACAACTTTGCAACCCAGTAATCCTTCTAGCAGATTGGAAGAGGAGCACCATTCCACTCCTTGAGACAGTCGAGCAATGGGTCGATCATCTTTCCTTGACACATCGCCGAAAATACTTTGTCAAACTCCTCACCGGGTGATCGGACCTTCTCTCCGGTCAGTAGCCCTGTCTGCAACTCCTCCCTCACAAACTTGTATAGTGGGTAAGACCTGCACTCCTTGATCCTGTTCGGGATTGCTGGGTTCCCACTCTCATATGAGCTTCTCACACTCTCCACTTCTTTGGGCAGAAGGGTCTTCAGTTCCTCCTCGAAAGCACTGATCTTTTGGAAGATTGAAGTGTTTGAATTCTTCTCATTTTCTCCATTGATCAAAGCGTGTTCGACCAGGACTTGCCTCAATTTCTGCATTAATGGGTAAGTTGCGCTGCAGGGGTCATCGATGTAGGTGAAGACTTGTTCGCGATCGACGACCTTAAGCAAGTCCTTCTCGCAGAACCTCGAAGGGTGAAGCTCCCCATTGACACCCATGGTTAGAATCCTCTTGGCTACTTGGCTCACTGTGTTCTTGACTGTGCTCTTCAAATTCTCCTCCAAATGCCTCAAATCGATTGCTTGGCAGAGAGCAACCAAGAATGTCGAAGACATGAGCTTCAAGACATCGATGGCTTCGGCTGTTTTCCTTGAAGAGATCAAGCCCAAGGAATTCACATCTTGGTTGTGTTGCTCTGCACTTTGGACGTGATTAGTCACTGGATTAGCAAGGAATTGAAGTTCAGAACAGTAGGAAGCCATTGCAATCTCGGCACCCTTGAACCCATAATCCAAGCTAGGATTCCGGCCGCCAGAGAGATTCGAAGGCAACCCATTATTGTAGAAATCATTGACAAGCTCGGAGAATTGGGCAAACAAGAGTCTCCCAATTGATCCAATAGCCAATCGGGTGTTATCCATGGACACCCCAATTGGGGTCCCCTGGAAATTCCCACCATGGAGTGCCTTGTTCCTCGACACATCGATCAATGGGTTATCATTTACAGAGTTGATCTCCCTTTCAATTGACTTGGTCGATGATCGAATCACTTCAATTAGGGGGCCTAGCCACTGGGGAGATGTTCTGAGGGCGTAACGATCTTGCTTTGGCTTCTGAAGAGGATCCATCTCGTGTAGCTTCTGAGCTTCCTTGACATAAGAGCTTCCATCTAAAATGTGTTCCATGATTGCTGCAGCTTCAATTTGGCCCGGGTGGTGCTTCAATTTGTGGGTCAGATGGTCTGTGAACTCTGGTTTCCCCTGCATCACTTCAGCAAAGATTGCTGATATGACTTCAGATAAGACGGCGAGGATGTTTGCTTCGAATAGAACCATCGAAGCCAGGCCAGACCCAACAGCGGTGCCATTAACAAGAGCAAGACCCTCCTTGGGCTGTAATTCGAAGAAACCACCCTCGATCCCGGCGAGGTGGAAGGCTTCTGTAGCATCAAGCCGTTGCCCATCAGGTCCCACGGCCTTGGAATTGGACCGGCCGGTCAAGAGCCCGGCGATGTATGATAAGGGGACGAGATCGCCGGAAGCAGTGATGGTGCCTCTCAGGGGCAAGCATGGGGTGATGTTGTGATTGAGGAGTTTGGCAATGGCTTCCATGATCTCAAACCGGATGCCTGAGTATCCTTGGAGGAGGGTGTTGATCCTCACCAGCATAGCAGCCCTTGTGGCTGTGTGAGACAACGTATGGCAGGATTCTGTCCCATTTCCAAAGATTCCAGCATTCAAAAATCTGTTGCAACATAGGCCACATAAGATTAGTAATGGTAGCTATATTAAAATGATTAAATGTAATCACAAAAAAGTAAGATTTTGGCGTAGAGAAGCTTAACATGGAACAAAATTTTGGGTTTTCCCCCTAAAACTGTTCTTCTTGTTTTTATTTTATTATTTTCCTGATTCAAAAGATTTTGTGTCTGTTTGGCAAGAAAATGCAAATATTCAGAGGAAAATCTGTGAGGAAATTCAAGCTTCTCTTCAATTTTTTGCCACTTTCCTCTCCAGCACAATCTATCCAAACAGAGGCACAATTTTATGGTGGGACCAATCCTAGGGCAAATTCATCTTTTGGTGGGTCCATGAAAATATAGATGTTAAGAAATCAAGGGTCTTGCTGGGGCTATTGGCAGCGACACAAATTATGATCCACCACAAAATATGCCTCAGCCCCACCAATTGAGTTCTTATTTGGAGCAACTTAAATCTTAGTTAAATAAGCTATATTAGCTATGCTGGTTTAATTTAGCTTAGATAATCTCTTAGTGGGTGCTAATGGGCTACTTCCCTTTTAGCTAATCATAAGTTTAGAAAAGAAAGATGTTAGGGAAGTATAGCTAATTTCCATGTTTATGACGTGTCAATAAAAAAAAACATGAAAACCCAAGATTGTAAACAACCACCTACCCCAAACAAGTTAAAAAATAGTGTAAGATAGCTTCAAAGCTTGATTAATATTTTAACTAATAATAATTAAAAAATTGAGAATTGGAAGAGGGTTACTCGTTAATCACCTAATAAGCTCCTTCTGAAGGGCTCCTCCTTGCTTGGTTCTCCTATGCGAAGTTGCACCAAACCCAGTTGTGACACCATAACTATCGGTACCCTTGCTCATGCTATCCATAACCCAATTGCTGCTAGCTTCAACGCCGGCCCTCGCAGATTCCGAGAGCTCGACCTTGACGCCGGCGTCGTGGGTGGCAATGGCCGCCACCTGCGAGATAGTAAGAGTCTCACCGCCGAGTCTAACCACTGGCTTCCGGAACTCCTCCACCATCCTCTTAACCTCATCAAGATGGCTACCCTTAAGGGACTCCGCCGCCATTCCCCAATTCAATGGGTCTTCAATACACAAGCTTTTGATTGAGCCATGGCCATTACCATTTTCTTTGGCGAATTCCATGTTCTTTAGATTAGAAAAAAAATGGAGATAAAGTGATGAAATGGAATTGAGTTAGTAGAAAACTAAAAAACCCAGATGAGAAAAGACTCAAAAGAGCATAAAACGATCAAGGAATTTAGAGAGAAAGGAGCAAAATCTAAGTGAAAGAAGCACAAGAGGTGCTTGGTTTTTTTGGTGGAAAGGTGAGATGGGTTTATTGAGAGAGGAAATTTCAGGTTGGGTATTGAATTTCCTGAGTCTGGTTAAGCTGCATTTGATTCTTTAAATAGAGGCAGCTGTCTCATTGAGTGTTGGGTGGGAAGGCCGACTGGTTAGTTGAAAATCTCTACTGGCCATTAGATCTTTATGTTATTGAGAGGTTAGGATTTTGACACGTGGATTCCAATGGTTAGCACGACGGACGCATGCCGGTCCAAACGCGGGTTTTTACTCGTCAAAAGGAGGTTGGTGGGAGAGCACGAAAGCAGAACGTCATAACTCAATAATTTCCATTTTCGCACACCAACTTAGAATAACTTGAAATTTACGAACTAATGGAGCAGTCCAAAACTCATTAGTAAATAAGGAACTGTCGAAAAATTATCAAGAATTCGTTTCGTGTTTAATAAATTTTCAAAGGAAAAAATTTGTAGACAAGATATAAAATATTTTAAAGTTTAAATATAATTGAAATATATATATACACCTCATAATTTTTTAGGTCAATATTATTATTTGTGTATTATGGATTTTTTGACAAGCTTACCCATTTTTAACGTAATTTTTTTTTAATTGTTGTATTGTCTCATATGTTGTTCAAAAGAAAAATAACTATGGATAAGATTCAACTTCTTTAAAAAACCAAAATACCTCCATAAGCTATGAAATTCTTTAGTTTGCCCACATGCACGTGGGAAAAACAAATTAACATCAAGGGAGTCTAATCCTTTCATAATTCATAAAAAGGTACAAATCATAATGCATAAATGGTTATTAATATGATAATATTGAGATTAGTTTTGGATGTGGCACATTATAATAGTGTCAAGGATAAAGTAAAATTTACATGGTTAAAACACTTTTATTTATCAAAATGCCCTTGTTAGGTACACTGCCAGTAAAATCTTTATGATGTATTGTGTGCACATGTGTATTGGTCAATTTTTTTTTTTTTTTTTTGTATATAGTTGTAGAGTTTGAACTTTAATTATGTGTTAGAATTATCTCTTCCTATTTGAACTTTGTTCGGATTTGGTGATGTAGAACAGACAATACAAGTTTTCCTCAAGTAGAGGGATCGATAGAAGTTTACACACAAGAAGGGCAAAATGTACACTAATAGAAATCATGATCCTCAATGACAGAGTTGTGTGAAATTTGGTGAGTTTAAGAGAATTGTCACAAAGATCAAAACTCACTGTTTTACCAAGAGTATTACCACTTTTCACACAAATTCTTTTGTTAAGGTCTCCAAATTAGTGTTTTTGCTATTTTTAGTAACTTTCATTTTTGCTATAACTTTCAATTTAGAAATCAGAATAAGATCTCGTTTGTTCTGGGATGTTTCTTAGTGACTGTAGAATTTGATTTTGTTATTATCTCGATTTTGTTATTTTTTGTAAAATTTACCAAATTAACCTAATTTTGTGCCTAACACAAATTAGGTTTTTTTTTTTAATCTATTTAAAGCATTGCAACTTCCAAGACAATTCAGTTTTCTTAATTAATAAAAGTTTTAGAATGAGTTTATCTTTTTTGGTGAAGTTTAAGGTTTTCCTAAAAAGGATAACGACGTGATCTTCTCATTGCTATTCCACTGTGTCATTTGGTCATGTGTAACGAAGACCAATGATTGTACAAATATAGAGTAAAACAATACAAGTTGAAGGTAGTAGAAGGATAAGAGAAATGCCAAAATTGACATGGGTTAAAGTAGTAAGAAGGAGGCAATGACAACTTGTTATTTAACCATTGATATAACCCTAGGTAGAGTGGAATGAGGGAACAGGATCTGTGCAACCGATCCCAAATAATTGAGACAAGGTTGTTTTTTGTTATATTTGAACTCAATTTGGATCCACATAGAGCCAACTAAACCCAATAAAAGAAACTGATTAAAAATTAAAGCGCATAATTAATTTTATGTAGTTCTATAAATTCTGTTGGCCCAATCACAAGGTGGAAGAAGAAAAGCAAGAGTGTTTTGTTAAATAAATAGAATGCCTGTTTAGCATAATACCCTTAATATGTTTTTTAACTTTCTATGGAATCTTTAATCATCGTAAGAGAAGAAATTACCAAATGAAAAGTGATTATTATTAATTTTTAATTTTAACCACTTGCTCACCTTAGTAAATGAAAAGCAAACCTACGAAGCGAAGGAAAGCACCTGGAAAATGACTGGGAGAATCGCATGAAAATGTTAAACTTTGAGAAACGTATTTTTAAAGCATTTCTGGGTAATGTCTCGGATACATCTTTCCAACATTTTCCGCTGGCTTCTCTCTTGTTTCCTTGAAGTCATGGATATTTCTGTATCATTTACGTTCCCTAAATAGGTTTTCTAAAGTTTATCAAACCAAAAAGAAAAAGAAAATGAAAAAAAGAAGGTTTCCAAAAAGGAAAGGATATGCTACACCCAATTCTGTTTGTCCCCCTGTGTCCCACATCATAGGCTGACACATTATTTATTTCATTTTTTATTTTTTGAATTTATTGCCAGCAACTGTTCATTTGAGTATTTGAAAACTGTTTTTACAGTTTTAATTGTATACACTACATCTTTTATATGTGGGGACAGAGAAAGTAGGTGTAGCAGACCCTTTCCAAAAGATTGCTCTTGTTTGCATTTCCCAGAAATTATGGAGCAGACTGCGTAACGACCAAGTACGTTAGATATTGGCAGGTAATTTATATTGGGATCTCAGCTAAACGAACAGAAAAAGGCAGACTTTATATTGGTAAACGTTAGAAAATTTCCTTCCACGGTAAGTACATGATCCACCAAAGTTTGTAAAAAGGCCATAAGAAAAATCAAACTTTATGTCTTCTACCGCTCGAGACCTCTACAATTTGGTCGTATCACAACTACAAATGGGGATGGCTACAATTTGGTGGTACCACAACTACAATTTGGTCGTATCACAACTACAAATGGGGATGGCTACAATTTGGTCGTACCACAACTACAAATGTGGATGGTTTTTTTCTAGTCTAGATTTGAATTTTAAATTTCAATCAAATCACACCTAAGTATGAAGCTGAAAATTTCAGTCAAATCACACCCACATATGAAGCTTACGGCCGAAGAGGAATTTCAAACCATGGATTTTCTTCCGCTAGTGTGATGTCATTGGCTTGGAAAGTGTCATGAGCTTCCTGAGACATTTTATTTATTTCCAATCTACACTTGAACAAATCTGATCTCGAAGTATCGATAATCTCCACATCTTTGATTCTTATTGTTCAATTATATTATCATCATAGAAAATTTATCCACATCAACTACAAGATAACATCAAAATTAAACTTACCATAATAATGAGGACCGACGATGATTCAAAGGTGTCAAATGGGAGCCTTTTGCTTGAATAATAATAGTAATTATAACTAAATCACATTATATTCATGAAACGCGTAAAAATTACATCACCCTTAGTTTTATTACATCTTAATTAAATTTTTAAGAAAATTGTATATCAAATCATAGCATTGAGCAAAGATTCGCCATCAATGACTAAGGAAGGAATGCCTCTCTTTCTTACGACTTGTTAACGTTGCGCATGTTTACTTCAAATGTAGTGTCTTTTTCAACAATATCATACACAACATAATATATTTAAAAATTTTGTAGCTTTTTTCAAATTTCAAGACTGGATATATATATAAATAAGGTATTTTCCTTATTCCTGAAATATCGAAGAATATGGTTAAGTCTCCCTATTAATATATTCTAATATACCAAAAAATATTCACAACATGATCATAATATTCAACACACTACAGCATATTTTGACATATACCAAAAGTCATTGAAAGAAAAGAGCTACTATTTAAATTATAATATTTTGTAATTTATTAATATTTTTGAGTGCTAATTCACATTTATTTTTTTCTTTGGTAATCTTTTAACAAAAAAATTTCAAGCTTCAACATTTGGGGTTTTTTTTTTATTGCAAAAAGTGAAATTCAATGTCCTACAAGATCCTCTCTAGCTCACAAGACATCTTGCAGGGTACTCCAAAAATGGAAAAGGACATCCTTCCAAAACAGTGAAAATCACTTTTTGGGAGTACATGAACACTATAAGACATTGCAAGATATCTTGGAAGCTAGAGAGGATCCTAACCCATAATAATATGAGATACATAGCTGTGAATATAAAATTTTGACATATAATCAATCCAAATGATTCTAAGTGATGTTTATCCAATTAGCCCATATTATACCTCCATTAGGGAGTAGGAGAGGTCACCTAACAGAGAGATCTAAGTCATCATCACACGAACTAAAATAATTTTTCTTTCATTTTTTATCAAAATTTTGACTGAGCAAGCTAAAGGTTTTGTTTTTTTGGTAGTCAAGCAAAAATGTGGTTGAATGTGTGTGTTAACCCCCAATTAGGACCATTGCATTTATTTTAAAAAAATCAAAGGGAAGAATGAAGGGCAGCTAACAGAAGTCACACTCACCGCTACCAACCCGCCCGGCTCGATCCTTGAAGGTAGGTAAGAAACGGCTGAGAACAAGCGAACCAAGGAGAAATACGAGATTTTCTTTGGCACGAGATATTTTAATTTATCACGATGAAAGCTGTGATTGTGTCTGCTTATGCATAAGTCAATGATAGATGGCCAACCAGCTCACTGAGGGGAATACGGTCCACTACTCCACTGCTGCCCATGTCGTAATGGCCAAAGAACTAGACCGGATCCTCTCCTGCCACATATGACCTGATAAGGTCCAGTCTAACAGGTGGCAGGACACTATTGGAGGGAAAAAGTAAATTACGATTTTTGTAAATGCAATTCACATTTTCCAACCAATCATCTCCTGCCACCTATTAGACAGGACCTTAGCAGGTCTTAAGCCAGCATTTGTGCGCTCCTCTTAACTGACGCTCCTCTCTGCCCCCCTTCCCTCTCAAAAAAAAAAAAAAAAAAGTGTAAATCACTTGTTGGTGCTGATGTGTCAGCCCCTTGATAAGGGGCAGAGAAGGGCGTTAGTTAAGAGGAGCGGATACAATCCTCCCTTGTCAAAAACAAAACAAAAGACTTGCGATTGGAATCCCGTTTAGGATATTATCAATCCATTAAAAAAAAAAAATGCTCCTTAGGTGGTTATATGTAGAATGTAGGGTTGTCAATGAGAAGCCCAAGCCTTGTTTTATGTTCATGGAGGCGAGTTTAAGCCTTGATTTAAGTTGGTTTCCTAATTGAGCATGAGCAAAGCTTCACTAAGCTCAGTTTGGTTATATATATATATATATATATACACAAGAGCATTGTTTTTATATGACAAGTCCAACTGATTTGGAGAAGGCTTGGTTTGTTGACACCCTTATTTATATGATTTCTCTTGAACTTATCCCAATATCATCTCCAGCTTGTAAGACATGTTAGTAGTTTTCACTTTTTTGGGGGTACATGTGCATTATAGGAAGTGGCAAGACTTCTTACCAATAGGAAAGGATCTCAGCTACTCGAATTTTAAAAACAATCAAATTATGGTGTAACGCCCCTAAACCCAAATTTGGATATGAATCTATATCGTTCCGGATTCGTTATTGTTTATAAATCCGATAATCCACATATAAATTAGCACAAATCCTAGGCCCCACAAGTAAAATGCAATATAATCCACTTGTTCTCATTTAAATTTTCTTAAGTCCACTTAATCCAATAATCACATTTCAATAGTTTGCAGAAACACATTCATTATTCACTAATCACATATATTCAGATCAAGTTGCAGAAGCGTAATTTAAAATCTACAAAGATCATAGTAGTCCAATAATATTAGATTAAAAGAGAAATATCACTAGGGTGCCCTCTCACCCAAATATACAAAGTGGAACATTTATTAGTCTGAAAATGTGATCCCAACATTAAAGGGGGTCCCAAAATATGTTCAAAATAATGATAAGAAAGACGAAAGAAAAACCGTAGATGTCATAGCATGTTCCTCGAATGGAGGACCTGCAACAATAATCAATCTGAAAAATAAACGATTGGGTTAGTCATAACCTGTAAAAAATCTAGCAACCCCACGAATGGAGCTAATGTTCTTGTTTAACCACAAGGAAAAAGGTCAATGTCCATGTTATAACCCTAAGGAGGAAAGCCAATATATGTGAGCCAAAGAGCATGTCGAAAGTACTTTTTCACACTTAGCCTTGTGAATAAGCACAAATAGTCAAAGACACACTTAGCTCTGTATCAAGCCCCACACAATCAATAGTCACACTTAGCCCTGTGACGAGACTCAAAATGAGTCAAAGGTTTGAAATCCAAAAAAATGTTTACATCGATAAGTTTGAAGGTCCATGTAGTTTCAATAATCAGAATGTCTTTATAACTTATAAAACAATCATAACATCATATTTCCATAAATTAATCATGTTAAAGGCACATGGTTCACTTAGATTCAGTGTTACTGCATAATTTAATAGTCATAAGTCTTGAGTCACAGTGATTTACTAAGATTTCTCATAGAGTCAATGATTCAAACATGAAATAGGATTCGAAGGTTCA
>JAOXJP010000003.1:11235004-11246977 GCA_025762735.1 Platanus orientalis | reverse complement strand
TTGGCTTATCATAATCTGAGCAGCAGACTTCATATATATATATATATATATATATATATATATATAGCCTAACTTAGTATCTTTTTCCCCCCAGAAAAAGCTAAACTAAGTATCTCAGCCTCATGATGAGCCGGAACCAAGCCTGAGCCTGAGCCTTGTGTCATGAGCCTGAGTTGAGTTGGGCATAGCTCGGTTCACCTCAACTTGTTGATACCCCTATCAGAATGTCCCGATCTATTAAGTATGTAAATTTAATCCGTTAATTACATTGTCTCTCCACATGATCAATATGAAAACTCACCTAACAAAGGGATCAAGTTGAAAATAAATTCCTCAGAGAACCCGTAATTGATTATAACAATATATGTAATTGGTAAAAACCTTTTTATCATGTAATCACTTCCTTCCTTTACCAAAAAAGAGAAAAAGAAACCCCCTTCTTGCATGACTCCTCATTTGTGAATACTATTTTAACACCTTTTGAAAAGTAAAATAATACATTATGTAACTGGTCCAAAGATCCATTGATGAGGACATCCATCCAGGCATGTGTTCCAAACTTATTAGAGACGGTGTAGAAGAGATGGTCAGGATGCTATTTATTTTATTGTCTAGTTTGTTTATGTCACTTGTTGAGGGGACACATTATTGTGAGGCTAGTTTAGTCATTAGCTATTTATTGGGTTTTTTTTTGTCATTACTTGTAGTTTAGGGGATATTTTGGCATGAGTTATTAGGTATGGGGGTATTTGAGTCCAGTTTCTAATTTTTGTATTAGACCTAGTCGTCGAGGTCATTTTATACTCCATGACCAAATTTTATAGAGCATGCGATTTTGAATATTTTTGCTCAACAAGTGCTTCTTCTTTCTTCTTCCTCATTACAGGTTGGAGACCCCAAAACTATGATATTAAGTTCCCACCTAGTTTAACATTGGTGGGGAAGTTACTTCATCCCCTTGGGTTAAAGGTTTTCTTTCATGTTCTTCTTCTTCATCTTTTTTAAAATATTTGTAGGTTCACTCTTTGCTAAAAATCAACTTCTTATAAAAAAATCATCTCCATCAACATCTCATCAAGGCTTTGTTCAATCCAACACTTTTAAGAGGTTCCTCATGGTTGGACAACACCCCTTTTGGTAACCCCCAACTACAACTTGCAATTTTGAAAGAGTTCTAGGGGTTGGAATCAGAATCAGACATGAAACAGGGAGTATAAGTCATTTTAGGAGATTGAGTTCTATTCATACACAACCATAGTTATGTCTAATCTGACTCTTCTAGGGTACACACCCCTAGGCAACACTAGGTGTGGAGAAATCTCTTTCAAAAGTTTTTTCAAATCAAAACTTTATCCTGGGTTTGTTAGAGGCCGGCAGCACACCTGGACATATTTGGGATTTTTTTCAATCCCGCTACCTCATCACTTTTGAAGGTTGATTTGGGTTGGTATCTTATCATAAATCATCAAGGGTTACCAATATCACAAAAGCAGGTACTCCTTCCTTAGTTTCAGACTTCTTTTTATTCCCTAAAAATTATGATTTGATGGACTGTTGTGGCATTAAATTTTGGACTATGGGATTGATCTTCTGAGCTTATTCTTAGTGTTTAACCTTACTTTTTGAACCTAAACCTATCTAAACCTAGTTTATACTATCCTTTAACCTTCTCTCATACAACCCCTTTATTATTTTGGTGTTTTCCTTTCTTTTTT
The DNA here is from genome assembly GCA_025762735.1 of Platanus orientalis. NCBI lineage: Eukaryota > Viridiplantae > Streptophyta > Magnoliopsida > Proteales > Platanaceae > Platanus > Platanus orientalis. Next base: position 11,245,262 of record JAOXJP010000003.1, on the reverse strand, counting down.
TTTCTCATCTTTTATTCACTTTTCACACACTTGATCATCATTAGGTTTCTGGACAGCAACTTTACCATTACTACTTCTTTAAATTAGTTGGATCTATTTAAATCATTAATTAGGTTTCACTATTGTTTAATACTTTGTTACCCTAATTTCCTTCATGCATTGTAAATATAACTTAAGAACTACATGAATTTGTATTTTAATGATGTAAGTAAGAATCTAGTTTATATCACTTTATTGCGTTAGTGATTTTATGTCTATCTCTTATGCATACACTTCACTATCCTACATGCATGTTGCGTAGCATACTGCATAACAAAAAAACAATCTACAAAAAGACAAAAGATCAAAAAAAAAAAAAAAAAAAAAACATAACTTTTTTTTCATGCAACACTACTTTGTTAATTGTTACAGTAGATATTTACATAGTATAACTAAGTGCAATGGTAGTAGCTTAGGCTATCCAGTGTAAAAAAAGCTTATTCAAGTTTGATGAGCAATCGCTTTGTACAAAGAGCCAAAGGTAAATCTATTTCCTATCCACCCCTCCCAGCACCCCATACCAACATTGAGTAATGACCTTTAATACATGTTACACTTAGAGAACAATTGCACATTAATGTATTTTAGCTTATTGCAAAGGATCCAAACTTGACATTTTGTGTTGATCCCATTAAGGATGTCGACAAACCAAGCCAAGCCTAGCTTAACTTAGGCTCAGCTTAGCTTAGGTTCATCACACAAGGATTAATCATAGGATTATCACAAGCCCAAGCCCAAGTATTAAGCAAAAACAATTTTACCAATGTTTCATTACAACAAAAGTAATTTTATAAATAAAAAATTATTTTATTATTTATTTATTTATTTCAAATTAAATCATTTTTTTTTATAAAATAGAGTGATGTGATAAAATGATATAATGATTAATCAAATAAATACACAAATACTATGTATAACATATTTAATGTTTTATCATTATATATATAAAAGACCTTTAGTGAGCCAAGCCTAGCACAGCCCGACTTAGGCTCATTTGCTAACAAGCTCAATTGTAGGCTTAGACTCAGACTTAAGCTCAGCTCATTGGCAGTCCTAATCCTAGGCAAATAATACAATCTAAGGCCCTTATTACTTACCAGGTATATCTCATGGAGATGAAATCATTTATAGCTCTAAATTACCATACAGTCCAAATGGGCCTATCACATCCACATAAATAGTTGTTATTTGGTTTTTGATGTTCTGTAAAACTAAAAGCCCCCCCAACATCAAGAAAGAAGAAAGAAAATAAAAAGACCAAATATTGAAAAATCTCTAAGTCTTTGAGAGGGTAGCCACTTCCAAACTACCTTGTTGCTTCTATTACTTATAAACCTTCTACAAGGTCATATAGATTAGCTTTTTCAACCAAAATTACCTCTATTAGAAAGCTTGGAGGGCATATTTGATTGTCAAATCATTATCTATACTAAAGATTTGAATCTCTCTATCGAATTGAACATGATTGGCATAGCAACAACTGGAAAATCTTTATACACACACTTCGGAGTATCCAGTGGAGTAGCTAGACACTTGAGCCACCAGAGTCACTGTGTGCAGATCATAGACATGTCCATCAGAGTCATTGGACACTTGAACATCCATCAGAGTTACTGAGTGCAATCATAGAAGTGTCCATTAGAATCACTGGGTGTGAATAACTTGCAGAGGAAGTCTGCAATATGGCGAAACTTGCAAGGCAATTTGGGAATAACTTATAAGTGAATTTAAGTTTTGGTTGGTTTTTTGTAATAGGTTTTATGCGTTAAACCTTTAATAAAAAATCAACACAGCTTCAGGTAGAGTTTTCCGAGAGTAGAATTGGAACCGGAGGGTCACCAAACCACTATAAACTTGTGTCCCTTTGTAATTGTAATTGTGTGTCTAAACTATTTATGTTATTTTAAGTATTGCAACACTTGCATACGTTACTTGTGTTGTTGTATATGTTAAATCTATTGCATATACAGTTCTTCAAGTTAGATCTAAAATAGGATCTTAAGTTGGATGAGTTAAATAATTAAAATTAGAAGAAAAAAAATCATATTCACCCTGCTCTGTGATCAATTCGGATATCTAAGCCCGAGAATTTCAACATCCTTTACCAAGTTAGAGTGAGTGGGTATTTCACTCTAGGATTAATCTTCACTGTCCTCCACACCACCTCCAGTTGAGCTATAAGTAACTCTTCCCTGTTGATACACCTGATGGGGGAGATAGATTGACTTAACTTCAAATTCTTCATAAGCATCCCTCCTTGCCCTCAAACAGTGGGAAAAGCCTTTGAAGCCCTGAACCAGCTCCACTGGAATACCTTCCTCCTTATTGTCGAACTTCCAAGAACATTCTCTATCTTCATGGTCCACCATAGCACAATATTAACAGAAGTTCCCAAGACGTTTGTACTTTCACATGGACTTTAAGAACTTTCTTCCTCTTCGCATTTCAACATGATCATGTGAATGAGGGGTTTGGTGATATCCATTGCTACCTTAACCCGGAGAAAGTGACCAGACAGCTTACCATGATCCACATGTTTAAAATCTCAAAGCCTTTTAGTCAAGATCTTTGTTGTGGAGTCTGTGTAGTATTCCCAAGAAATACAATAGAATTGAATCCAGAAATCCACATCGTGAAAGACATTAATATTCGGATTCTTACTTGGTTTCAAGGAGGCAAGGGGAATGACATTTTTGTTAAATTTCTAGGGTCCGTTTGTCCATGATCTACTGAAATCCATCTTATGGTGGAATAACACTCGGAAGCAACCTCTATCGATAGGTGTAAACAACACTTCCTTTTTCCCTGACCATGCCTTCTACATTATTTGGCAAAACAGGTCCTTGTTGGGAGTTTTATCCATGAGTGGCTTGACAATGGCACTCAGAGACCATCTTCCCCAATCATCTTCTCTACAATTGTGAGAATCACTTCTGGACCATAGCTTAAGAGAGACTGTAGTTGGTTCACCAGATCATCGGTATCGTCCCGATTAGCTTGTTTGAGCTATGCCATTTCAATGACTTCATAACCAGCAGCCATCGTAGGAGCATTAATAGAAAATTTTTGGTTAAGGGAAATCTTTAGGTAGGACCCAATCAATGCCGATGCCCGATCGTCTACACATGAGACATCTGGAGAAATATGGGCCCCTAGATTTTTCCATGGGTCCTCTAGCCCCAGATCCAGGATTTTGATTTGATAAGAGTGGATTAAAACTAGAACCAAGATTTTAAACCCCCTCTATAGAAACAAGATAAAATCATTGGATTAGAATCCCTTACCAAGAAGCTTAGTATATACAGTTCTGGCTGAAGTAAAAAACTTCAATCCATTTTATCAAATACCAATATAAAAGACTTGGTCCTGTTCGTGTTTAGCTGCTATTTTCATAGAACCGATGGTTTGACCCTTAAATCAGTCAAACTGCCATATAAAAAAGGATGGACGGGGGAGGATGGAAATCGATAAGGCAGAAGATACTCTATAATTATTCAGTCATATTTAAAATTTAAAACCTTACTAATTTAGATTTTTTTCTTAATACAAGTTTCATCTCTGGTAGGTTTCTTTAATAGAGAACTAGAAACTGAAGAAATTGTTCTTTGCTTGTGAAGAGAGAGAGAGAGAGAGAGAGAGAGAGAGAGAGAGAGAGAGATGAAAGAGTTCTTATATGTATTAATTATTATCCTTATTATTATTATTATTATTATCAATTTGGTAGGTGCAAACCAGTCTATCCAATCCAACCGTAGTTGACCCTGGTCACTCGATTGGGAAGAATATCGGCTCGACCATCAGTTCAATCCGGTTATCTAAACAATGAATTTTCAAGTTGAAAAGCCAGAACCTGGGGGCATCCATTCCATCAAAGTTCCATGAGTGATTGGATAGGATTTTTAGTCCATTGATTATGTTGACTATTGACCTAAAGGAGATCTAGCTGGGACCCATGTACACGTATGTATCTCAATTCTTGGTATACAACCAATGTGGTCCACCCAAAATTCCATTAAAACTCACAACAACCGGATCTGAACAAGATTGAACACAAGAAATTCTTGATTAAGTATAAACCAACTCCAATTTATAAACACTTGATGCTTGTCACATGTAATTCATATTCCAAAAATTCAGTCTCATTAATACATGGTGGAAGCCGAACTGAAAAATCTTTGGCACAACCATTTCAATTTTAAGTAGACCCTATTGAATCGGCACAACGGTCTTCAGTATGATGCAGACTGATCATCACAAGGGAGGGAGACCCACAGCTATGACGTGAGTGAATCATCAATCAAAGCTACTGGATATCATCTATCATTGCCTTAAGAATGAAAGCATATCTGAGTGTGTATATGAAAAGAGAGATGGGTTTTCCCCCATGACCTGACCGATGGTTGGGAGTTGTTGCTACTGGGATGAACTGTGTACACTTCTCAGACTGTGAATATCTTCCTCACCTTCTTCATTTTCCTACGGCAAATGGGACAAGTACCAGCCTCCTCTGCAATCCTGCAGGGTTAATATTGAACTCCAATGTCATTGATCCTTGACCGAAATTGCTTTCTTGTTCTATAAAGATGAATGGAAAATAAAAATAAAAAAATCCCAGAAATCACAATTTGATTTAGAAGAAGACTCAGTAAATTCATCAGGGACTTCGCTGAGGTCTATTATTCAAATCAGATGATTTGTGATTAAAAAAGAGGCAAATGAATGGGTTAGGCTTATTTTTCTAAATCTAAATAATTGAGAAAAGAATCATGATTTATGCCAGTCATGAAAGACACTTGCCTCAGTTGAGAACTTTCATAGCTGGAAGACAGGAAGAGTCAATTCCAAATCACAAATTTAAAAGGGTTAGGTGCAGTGTAGTCACCTTGTTCCGCATGTGAAACACGCTGCATAATGGCCACACGGAAGGAAGAAGCTGTCCCTTGGTGCATCAAAGCAAATTGCACAAAGACGCCGGGTATTATTGTTGTTTTCCCCATCCACTGCAAGTCGCTCTTCAAGATCCTCCTCATCATGAGACAAAGAACCATAAGAGGAACCCCAACTCGAGAGATCATCATCTTTGTGTAAAAGCAATGGTGTTCTCTCTGATCCCACCTCCCCTGCTTGAAATCTGGTTCCATCTCCAGTGGTGAATTGAAAGTTGTTACAAAACTTGTAGGCCAATAAGATGAGTATGGTCATTGCACCTACATGCAGGAACAGTGAGAAATGTAGATATGGAAATGACAGAAGAAAGACATCTAGCTCCCACGTCACCAATAAAGAGTTTTCACACCAAACAAAAAAGAAAAGAAAGAAAATAAAGGACAGAGAAAATACCTGAGCCAACAAAATATGTGATCCATCGTGGTCCATATGACAACTTGACATACCATTCATCACTGGGTGTACCCTAAATTAACCACAAGAAGCACAATTGTATCAATGAAAATATAGTCTTTATGACAAGGATAGGAAGAAAGAAGTGATTCAAAGAGCACATTTTACGTGCAAACAAGCTATAAATTATTGGATTCAAACCCACTTAACACCCATACTTGACCATGTATTGATATGAATCCCTTTTGTGCAAATCCAACTGTTTACAACTCATTCACACATAAGAGTGTGCTCTGTGAATCATAATCCTATTAAGAATATTCAGGTCAGGGGGGAATCTGTCTCCTATGCTTCTGACAATGATCCACAAGAACCACCATTCGACAGGTGAGATATCTTAGACAAAAGTCAACCTGATCTAATGATCCTAACCATCTGATCTGTCTCTAGGACAGCTTAAAAAAGAGCAAAGATCTGTTGCAGCAAATTTTGCTTTCTTTGTCTTTTAACATGGGTGTTGTTGCCATTAGATGGTTGGTTATGTAGGATAATGTCATCAAAGTCAAACTTTGACCCAGAAGATCTCATTCACATTGTATGTCCGTCACATTTGCGGCTGAGGCAGGGAGAACTGCTAATTCTCGTCCTACCACAATGATGAGCACTCTTCCTCTAGGGGTGTTATTTCCTACCTCAAATCTACAAATGTTTCTAATTAAACATAAGCTGTTGCATAGGCAGTAGAAATCTCAAGCTCACAGAACAGGATGACAAAAACCTGGAAACAGATTGGATATTTGTATCCCACAAAATGTTTCAATGCTGAATCCTCATGTGCACTTCAAACCAAAAGAAATTAGTAACAAATGTGACAGATTTACCTGTCCTGGACCAGGAGATGTTAGAACAGCAGCACTTGTCCCCAGAAGAAAAAGCTTAACACTACATAGACTTTGAGTCACAGAACACTTGTAATATGCCTCTGTTGTATTATACACGATGGCACGTATTCTAAGATTCAGCTGCACCTGTTAAACATAAATTTCATCACCAATAAATAGGTGAAACAATTGAAGAAGGAAACATAACCATGCACTTAGACAAGCAATGCCAGGAACAGAAATAGAAGCAAATTGAAATGATACATTTGGTGTATCAAATTGAAAACTAGGAAATAAGGCATTCCATTGAGCTACTGCCCACCTAACTGCTACTTGCACATTTGATCCATGTCTAAGTAACGGGCAGCCTCTTGGATGGACAAGATCATCATCATCATCCCAACATTCTCATAAGTACTTGGGTCTGCTACATGAATCCTTCTGCCATTCCAGTCTAGCTAACCCAAAAAATCAGGGGATAAGATAACCCTAGCATTTCAATTAGCCTAATTTAGAATTGTCAGTAAAATTGCATGTGATATTCCACAAAATAATTCATTAGTTGGATTATAATGGTCCACTGACTGGCATGATATGGGTCATCCAGGGGGCGAACGAATCGAGCACAGTCTGGATTGGGGTCATTGAAGTTATTTGAAACCAACTAGGACTCCTTACTAAACTAGGACAAAAACTACTAAAACCTACCCCTATTAGGAGCTTCCAATTAACCCAAAATAAGGGGATCCCACCTAGATTTTGACCCATAAAAGGACAATAAAACAAGGCTGACAACCAACCCTGAAATACCTAAACTACCCTTGGCAACAATGCCTTATTACAAATTTACCCTTGGACTAAAAATCCCAAAAAAACCTATGGCACTATTGGCCTTATTACAATTAAACCCAACCCCTAAGACACTCTAATGGACCCATATGTTGCACCCATCTTAAACTTGGTCCTCTTGTAGGGTGGTACCGTGGTACTACATACAATAGCCTCTTAATCATGTCCACATCAATTTCCCTTCTGATATAGTACATCAGTCAAACAAAAGGGGATAAATGAATGATCCCTCAAATCAATATGAAATAATAGATTAGAACAGCTTATAAATGACAAGAACATCCACTACCATAAGAGTTTTAAAACCTGGTACAGAGAGGGTGGTTAAACCATTTAGACCATCTCCAGCACTTTTACTGGATCGAGTGAACCACTGTCACAAAGGTGACCCAACCATATTTTTGGAAAATCATTCAACCAAGTCAGTCGAATCACCCAGTTTCATGCACAAAAATAGTTACAACAGCAGTAGCACAGTAAGCTTAAGAAATTAAGTTTCCAGCCACTTTGTTCAGAATTTAAGAATAGAAGAACACTTAAAAGTTTAAAAATATTTCTTTTATGAGCAAAAAATAAAAAATTTCTTCCCCTTTTATATATTATATCATCTCATTAGAGTAGTAATAGAGCTCACTTTTATTGTAAAAAAAGGGTTTAAAATATGGAGAAACTACAAGAAATCCAACAAACAGTGACTGATTCCCATGAAGACAAGGGGTAATTGCATTTCAAACCTACTGGTCCTATTTCTTCAACACATCAAAATCCATAGTCCATTGCTAAGGAGAATCATCTCCAGTATTTTTAAGAAAAAATGTGTAACCAGGGTTTTGTTAATATTACTTAGTTTTATGCAACGTTATGTGATGGCAGATGCATTGTTGGTTGAAGAAGTCAAAGAGGTGTTTTCTCATTTAAAAAAAATGTTGAGAAGGCAATTTAGGTGTTGGTTTTATGTGTATATATATATGTATATATATATTTTATGGATATTTAGGTGTTGGGTGTCGTTGGCCTCTTCTGTTCTTCCTTTTTTTTTTCCCCCTAAAATTTTTCAATATTTTTCAATTTTTCTTAACTTTTTTCTTTACTTCTAATAAATTTTATTATGATGAGATGATGGCTAAGTGAATCAACTTGCATTGTCAAACCACCAAACCAGAACAAACTCTTTTCATGGGTCAATGGACAATCAAGGTCAGAAAACACTGCTTGACTAAACTGCTATTTGAAACTTTTGCATGAGGCCAATGATGTCACAAAATTTACCAAACCACTCCATTCCAATCAGCAGGAACTAGAAAAAAAATTGACTCTACTGACAACAGAAATGATTAAAAAAACACTTTAAATGATCCTATCTCTATGCTTATCCTACATGCTAGTTATTGGTGTCTCCAAGTTATTAATTGAAATGGGGTTACATGATATAAGAATGATACCAAAAGTTGTCCGACATACTACAACAGTACAGTTGAACTCTGGGATATGCAATTAATATTACTACAAATTCAAGGAGTAACCATTGTAAGCACACCTTTTAGTTCTGAACCTGATCTCAGTGGAAGCTACATGTCCATGGATCTTATTTTCGTAAGCAGATTAGCAGTACACTTGTTTAAAATGCATAAAAAGATCCAATCAAGAAAAAGCAATAGATTACAGTAAATATTTCAGTTACCTCCACCTCCTCAGAATTCAAGTTCCCCACTGCAACATAGTAATCAGAAGACTTAAAAATTTTCTGTTGGATGATACCATTTCCTGTGAAGACATTTTTCTGACGTTAGTACCAACTACCAACATACCATGGAGGAAGAGAAATCATAATTTCTCATATTTTATCTTACCATGAATTATATTCCAAGACAATGTAATATTAGGATATGATGGATCATCGATCCATTCAACCAGGCTTTCTTTACCTGCATGCACATTAAAACTGAGTGACTAAGGCACATATAACTGAAAACAACAGACCTCTAACATCTTATAGTGAATTACTTGTATAGAGACACAAAAGTAGAGAACGTCTGTAAGTACATCAGAAGTACTTTAATGCCACCATAGAAATTACAAGCACATATAGGTTCTCTGTTGAGGCAGGAGTGCAAGTTAAAAGATGTTATATTGAATGGAGAAAAAAAAAGCCCTGAGTTCAAAGGTGGACTCAATGCTTGATGATTATATGAAGTTCACTTTTACACTTTCTAGTCTATCCTTTCTACATATTATTCGATTTCAGTTTAAATCCCAGAAGTTGTTGAGAACCCAAAGATTCAGAATTCTACTGAGAAAAGAAAAAGAAACCAAATTTTCTGCTTTCAAATTATGAATATACCTTCTGCAATTACAAGGGATAAAGGGGATGAGCTCTGAGATTTCACACTATACGAAATATTAACTTCAGACCCTTCATTCAGGAAATAAATCCACTCCTGCAACAAAAGAAGGTATTAGCCACCTCCAACTAGAGCATCTCAAAGTTCAAGTAATCACTCATAACAGTCAATTGGAAGAACAAAAAGATGTAGAAGCAATGAAAGGGTTATAAGCCATTCAGTAAATGTTTTGTACGGTAGCCATGAGGTATTGAATTGATCCCAGTTTATGCACTTTCAAAAAAAAAAGGAGTGGAGAGTAGCAGAGAAGTCTTGCCTTGTGGGTATTAACTGGAACAGAAATGTTATGGGTTACGGCCCAAGTAGTCTCAACATCAAGAGGGGGAGGTTTGTTAAATCCATACAGGATTGGCCCAGGCTTTGACTCGGCCCCTTCTTGCACCTGTAATAGACCACACCAACAATCAGAATGACAACGAAAAATTTACACAAGAAGAAGATGAGAAACGGCATATCACCTTGATATCCTGCACAAAGAAGCCATTAGCTGTTAAAAGGCGGGAGCAATTTGGACCCAGTTCTAGATTCACAGATCCGTAAAATCCCAGTATCAAAGTCATGGATGCTGCTGGTGATGAACATTGAAAATCAACAGATAAACCGACCCAAAATCAAACCTATTCCCAATTTAAACATTCAAAATGCACAATACGAAGAAGTGAATCATAAAAAAAAATAATATTATACGCATAAAGAATTCATTTAGAATAGGCATCAAACAACCCTAAATCAAAGAGAATGAGTCTG
>JAOXJP010000003.1:11218206-11234904 GCA_025762735.1 Platanus orientalis | reverse complement strand
TTAAATGCTTTATATAGTTATTTTAGTCCAGAGTGTGTAATCATGCTCAACATAGATTGAAATTTTCATAACAGTTTCCATCAAAATTTTCATAATATTTCGAAGCATTCTAGTGAAATTTCCATTAATCCTCGTGACAAATAATCCATCATATCAAAATTTTGAATCTTAGATAGGTCTAGAGTTCAAACCTACGTCTCAACATTATTATTATTTTTTAAAATTCATGGGCTGCCCGAAACCCAGCCCAAGGCCTGATCAATTAATGAGGGTTGGGCCCAAGAGTCCACCCCTACGGGCCCAAACCCCAGCCAGAGCCCGGTAAATAATTATAGGGCCGGGTTTGGGCCTACCATGGCCCGGCCAGGCCCGAACCCGGCCCATGCCCATCACTAGAGAAAGCCTCCCCCACCTCCCTCTCTCTCTCTCTCTCTCTCTCTCTCCTCTGGTTTTCAAGCTCTTAAAAGGAAAAACCGTAAACAAATTCCATCTCTCGATCCACCGATCGAGTGACTAAAGTCGATTCGATTTGAAAGCTCGAACGATGGGGGACTTCAATCTCGCTCTGGTCATTGTCGCGATAGTTGTCTGTGTTCTGGTTTTCATCTTCAATGTCTACCTTCTCATCAACTACCAGCACCCGGACGATGCGAACCAGGCCTATTTCCCAAAATTCGTCGTTGTTTTCGGTCTCTCCGTCGCCGCCATCTCCATCTTGATGCTTCCCGCCGACGTCGCTAATCGCCAGGCCTGTCGACACGCGATCTACAACGGCGCCTGTAATCTCACCTTGCCGATGAAGGAGCTCTGGCTTGTTATCTACATCGTTGATGCCGTTCTCGTCTTCTTTGTTATCCCCTTCGCAATGTTCTACTACGAAGGTGATCAGGACAAGTAAGTATTTTTTGAGGTTTTAGATTCATCGATACTGGTTAATGCTTTAATTATTACTCTTCAATGACGAAAACCTAAGTGAGGATTAATTGTTAGTGTTGTTGTTGGTGGTGGTGGTGATGTGTGTGTGTGCAGGACCATAGGGAAACGGATAAAAAGCGCATTATTGTGGGTAGTGACGACGGCCATTGTTTGCGGTCTAGTGCTTGGCATTTTATACGGTTAGTTTGATACTTTTTTTTCCTCTTTATGATTTTGTCAATTTATCCGAAGATCTTTGAAAATGGACTTCGATGATCAAACAAAAACCAAGATTATGACAGCTTTAGACACTGAGGGTTATGTTTAGTTGATGTTGGGAAGTTGTAGGAGGGACTTGAACAGCTTAGTTCTACACTGGGTTTGTACTTGCATAAATTTCATGTTTTTATATGGTATAAGCTTTAAGATTGTGTAGAAACTTCAAGAAATTCTAAAAGTGAAGTGAAAATTTAGACCGTTTCTAGTATGGCTTGAGAGAGTCGGGGACAGAGATTACATCTTAAATCAGTATATGAAATTAGAGTCAGTCAAGTTATAATTCGTCATTGGTTAGTCATTCAGCTTACTGAAATAATCAGCTAGTACATTAGGGGTTAGGGTTGACGTGAAACATCTATTCCTTGCTCTCATTTATTTAAGTTGTTCACTCTCTCATGCTTTTGAAGTTATTATTTTCATATGACCAAGTATGGGAAGGATACATTTGGTGTCTAAGGGTGATTTAGAAAACTGATTGGACGATGTGGATTTGCTTTATCATTATCAGTTTATTATTTTTCTTTTGAAAAGCAAGGAAATTTTGTAACATTTCATTCCCCTTGATTTTTGTTTTGCTCCTTCAAAAAGTAGGAAAATTTCAAAATTTTTGTAGAAAATTCGAACCATGAACCCAAGACCCTCAAAATTAGAGGTGACTTCATTTATAATCTTGTCTGGAGTTGGTGATGGGCATTTAAGGATGTCCGGCATTCATGGTGATGTCTGATGCGTGTTTGTGGCTTCATGGTGATTGGAGCGTGGTGTTTTAGGCATTGTGTGGTGTATACTTCTTAATACTTTGTACGGATCTTGACTAAGGGAGATCATATTTTTATCCATTGGCATTGATCATATTTGATTTCTGAAGGGTGAAAAAATTGAAGGCTTAATCTTTCCCACCAGAGTTCCTCTTTCCTCTTTCTTTTTTTAATTAATGAAAAATGTTTTAAAAACAAGCAAAAACAGCGTAACATACAACAACATGGCTTAAAGCCTATATACGGCTATCAGGAACATCACTTCCAATCAGAGAAGGCAACAAACCAACCCCTAATTGGCCAATCTGTCCGTCAAAGAATTTTGATCTCTTGGGACGTGAACAAAGGAAATGTTCAGCAACTTTGAGAGATCACAAATCTCATGCAAATAGTGAGCTAAGCACCAAGAACCATCAGCTTTGCCCCTAGACCAGCCAATCACTGTAGCTAAGTCCCCTTACACAACGCAATTCCGAGCTGCCATATTATGCAATTCTCTAAGGCTCATTAGAAGAGCCATTGTCTCAGCCTTGGGTTTTCACCATAATTAAAAGAAAAAAGAAAAAAAATTCACAAATCTTATCAGTTTTCCCGTCCCGTGTAGATTTTCTTTTGTTGATGGATAACTGAAATTTTATTAGATGGAAGCAAAGGAAAAACAGTACGAATTGAGGGAAAAAAACACAAAGAAAAACAAAAACCAAAAGAGGGACAGGTATAAAAAAACCCTTACAAAGGCATTTCTATCGGATATGCTCCCATATATATGGATTCCCTATGCACCCCACTATTAGCTAGATCACCCGCATCTGAATTTGCCTATGTTGGGATCCATTGGAATGAGGGGTTCAAAGAGGATACCAGGAAAAGTGCCTTTTATTTTTTTCACGAGAATAAGCTAGCCTCTAAGGACCATTGCTCCCTGATTTCACCTAGTGTATAACATTTGTTGAATTTCTCTCTACAGTAAGATGATGAAGACCAAGTTGTTGGAACATCCACAATAACAATGCCTTAATCTCCGCCATAGTGGCATCCCCATGCCTATGGGACCTATACACATGTCGGAACTATTTTTGATAATGCCTCCCATCTTGGAAGGGCCTTGATTTCCCAACTAGCATCCATCAAAATTTAGCTCAAGGGCTGATTCCACTGGGGGAAACCATGAAAAGCTAGAAAGAGCCACATGGGGGGAGGATCTTGCAATGAGAGGAAGATTCTTAGTAAGTGAGTCGATAGAGATGCCATGAAAAAGTCGATCGAGGAGGTGCAATTTGCAACTCTCAATGATATTGACTCAATCATTTGCCGTAGGTACCTTCTCTTAGCTTGGAAAATTTTGTGGTTGAGCTCTTCCCAAATGATCCAAATTTATGAGTTAGTGTTTATCTCTATAAAAGTTTATTTCTTTTGCTAAAAGGAAACTGGGTGCCAACTCCACATAAAATTGCTGATGTCTTGAGGGAAAACTATGGCCATATAAAAAATGTTAAGGAAATACCACAAAATCTCTTTTGAGAACTGACAATGAAGGTGATTTACCAATTCACCATCCGAAAGACAAAGATGACATATATGCAGGAGAATATACCACCCTTTTTTCTTATGGTTGTGAAGTAGTGAGAACCGCACGACTTAGGCATAGAAATTTCTGAGTCCGTGACAAGTGGTATCGAAGCATAGATCCTTCTTTATGGAGGGGAGAGTCTTGTCCGAGGTTGAGAGAGAGGTTGCCTTTACTAACGGAAGTGAGGACAATCCTCCCAAGGGCAAAGAGAAAGGCACGAGAAGTCCAAGGATGCCATGGTGGTTTGGAGGCAAGGATGACATGTATGGAGGAAGCTATGGCTGACATGAAAGACCAATTCGAGGTACTGTGGGACCGCATAGAGGGATATGAGAAGGGGCTCGAAGACACAGAGGAGACATGCAAGGGACCCTCAATGAGGTGGTCGCCACTCTGTGTAAGGAGAAGGACGAGCTCGAGGCCAAGTTCATGGGAGAAATTGATGCTCTAAAGACCTAGGCCAATGAGCTAAGGGGTGATTGAACCATGTAGAAGCGAAGTATGGCCGTTGGGGCCACACTAGTTCGGGAGACACTAAGGGTCAAGACTCTTGACCTCGAGACATATGTTGGCATGTGGGATGCAAGGGAGCTCAAAAAATTTCTATGGCAGCTGGAGCAATGCTTTAAGGTGATTGGACTTGAAGAGGAGAAAGCTTAGGTACACTCCGTTGCAATGTTCCTCACGGATACTACCATGTTGTAGTGGTGTAGAAGGCATGTTGATATGGAGCAGGAGAAAAGAAGGCCAATTTTGCCAAGGAGGCCCCACCTTAGTCATAAGAAGGCAAAAAGAAGGAACATAGTGGCAAAAACTTCAAGTTAAAGTTCAAGCTTCGAGACTCAAGATGCTTCATCTATTAAGCTAGGCATCTGGCTCGTGAATGTCCCAAGAGATAGGCCCTCAATGCGATAGCTTCTAAAAAGATGAGTAAGAAGAGGAAGAAGAGCCTAGGGTAGGGGCCCTACAACTCCTCAGCTCCTTGAAGAAGAAATAGGAGACCCTTAACCTCATCAAACAAGGAGCTCATGTATGTAGAGGTTGAGATAAATGGGCAATAGACTAAGGCCATGTTGCATACTGGAGCTACACAACTTTTTCATTGCTGGAGAAGCCAAGTGTTTGGGACTAAAATTGGCCATGGGGTCTGGGTGGTTGAAGGTAGTCAACTGAGAGGCCATCTACGGATCAACACTTGGAAGGGAACGACGAATCTCTCAGTAGTCCCCATGAATGACTTCTAGGTGGTACTGGGGATGGACTTCTTTAGTAAGGTAAAAGCTATCCCTATGCCCTTTGTAAACTTGGTCTACATTCTAGAAGAAAGTGCACTCTACATGGTTCTTATAGTACAAGAAACCAAGTCAAGTTCAAAGATGCTATTAGTGTTACAGTTCACTCGTGGCTTGAAGAAAGGTGAGTCCACGTACTTGACAATCATGGTAGAATCCAATGAAAAGGAAGAAAAGGTGGAATTGTCAAAAAAGATTGAAGGAGTATTCAAAGAGTACGGGGATGTTATGCCTGTCAAGCTGCCAAAGAAACTACCACATAGAAGAGAGGTGGATCACAAGATAAAGCTGCAGCCGAGAGCAAGAACCCTAACCAAGGCGCCTTGTCAGATGGCCCTACCAGAGTTGGATAAATTAAAGAAACAACTAAAGGAGCTTTTAGATGTTGAATACATCCAGCCTTCAAATGGCCCTTATGATGCACAAGTATTATTTCAGAGGAAACATGATGGATCCTTATGACTATGCATCGACTATCGGGTGCTCAAGAAGGTAACCATCAGGAACAAGTATCCCATCTTATTGATTTCTGATTTGTTCGATCAACTAGGAGGCACAAAGTTCTTCTCCAAATTAGATCTTTGGTCAGGGTACTACCAAGTCTGCAATCTGCATAGCCGAATAGGATGAGCCTAAGAAAACGTGCGTAACGATATGCAAAGCTTTCGAATTCCCATATCACGTGGGAATCTCCATGGCCATTTGGCTAGTAAAGAATCATTGCGCTTAAGTAGATGTCTTAAACCTAGGCCACCACTCTCAATAAACCTACACACTACCTCCCATCTAGTGAGATGATCTTTTCTAGTGACACTTGGTTCTCATACGTCCCCTGTAGAATTATATAACTATCGAGTTGTTGTTGCATTGTTGGTGTCATGTTTGGGAAATTGTGGACTTTCCAGTTCTCTTGTTTTTACTGTTGCTTATGGCTTTCACCTTTTCTGGTCTTATAGAAAGATCAAGATGTAGTTAGCTTAGTCCTAAAGTTATGCGTAAAATACTAGTCATTGAAGCCAAGACTTTTGATGTTGAGGAAGCATTAGCATAGAATGTAGTGTATGTACACATCGTACAGAGATATTAAGGTGATGCTCGATATTACAACTCTGATACTAATCTGATGTAGGGTAGCCTAGATCCTGCTTACGGGCCCAAATAAAAGTATTGCGAAAGTTAGAACAAATTTTAAAAGTAACCAAGATTGGAATACAAATACCCCCAAATAATATCAAACTTAGGAAAACATGAGGGGGAATGATATAGGTTCAATTTAGAAGAAATTCAAATAGAATAGAATAGAAAAGAAGGGAGAAAATAGGAGAAAGAGGGCTGTTTTAGGGTTTCTGGACCATGAAACTACCAAACTACCCCTGCATATGCGTCAATATTTTATGAAAATTTACAGGTGATCAGATAGATCTAAAAGGGATCTCCATGCAAAGTTTCACTGTATTCTGATAATTAAAAGTATACAGATTTTATAAAATATCAGTCTGCAATGTTTCCTATAACAGAATACCTTAAACAGAATATGTTTCTTGAACAGAAACTTAGCAGAAAAGAATGAGAATTAAAAGGAGTTTGAGGGGTTAGAAGCATAGATCAAAATCTCGGGATCGGGATTGGACCCGGGCAATCCCGATCCTGATCCTATCCACTCATGGATCGGCTGATCCAGTGCGGATCGGCCAGCACCCGGATTGCCCTAAAAAAAAGAAAAAAATTCAAAAAAATCTGAAATTTTTTTAAATTTCATTTTATTAGTTAGAGCCTATCTACCTTATTTTTAGTCAAAAAAATTATAATTTTTTACATGTTTTATGAATAAAAGTCCAAAGATAAGAATAAAATTCATAAAAAGGTAGAAACAGAAAATTATCAAAATATAAATACAAATCATATAATCACAATTCACGTATGTAATCAACAAAACAAAAACATGCATAATTTATGTGAAAATGTGAGATACCAATATGTCAATTATCAAATCTAAACATGAAAAACCTATGAAAATTTCAATAATTAAAAATTGAAAAGTTAATACTAACTAGTAACTAGTAAGTAATAAGTAGAGAATGTGATTATGTGAAGATGACACTAATGGCGGCGGCTTGGGGCCACCATGAATGTCATGGCGGATCAAGTGTAGGATTGACATCATGGCCACGGGATGTGGATTGGGACTTTTGGTCTCGGGACTAATCATAATACTGATACTGTTGTTGTTGTTGTTACCCTTGCTTAACCTCATATGTTGCACGCCTCTGTTGACTCAAAGCTTGATACTGATCAAAATTGAAGTTAAAGATGAGATCTGCAGTTGAGTTAATTTCTTAGCGAGAAGCCTCATATATACATGGTAGAATCTGTTAGAATGCAAAAGGAGGTTGAATCAGCTGATCATAAGGTACGGCCTGTGGCACAGGGATAGGGTACGAGTCCGACTGAATCTGACTCAATGTATCAATATCACATGTAGAATTCCCACTACCATGTCGATGTCGCTCGCGTGATTCTTTGTCGCTATGAGCTTGAAACTTCACTCTCAGAAGATCTAAACATTGGTACCGAATTAGAATCAGATGATGTTTTATTAGTCGACATTTGTTGCTCATGATCATATAATCTAAAGTACTAGTTGTCGAATATCCCATACCCAGAAGAAGAATAGAATCCATGGCCATACCCTCTATACTCTGGCTGACCATCATAATGTTGGGCATGTGTAGGTGCCTTAGACTTTTCTTTGTCTTTAGTAGCAGTAGGTCTAGGTCGACTACCATGGGATGAATCCTAGGTAGTAATGTACTCAGAATCATACCCTGTGAAACCGCAAGGGGTACTACCACTACCAGTACTAGTACCTCCACCTGCATAAATGCTAGTGGCACCACCTGCACCTGGTTCCTCATCCCATCGAGTGCCTGTTCATCAAGAGTCGGTCGGTACATCTGGCGGTGAGGAGCAGCCCGCCCCCCTATTTATAGCGCCGCAGCCCCCATTGTCTTTGATCACGAAGGGGCCAAGGTAGTCGAGCTTGTTCCTCCACCCCAAGCTAAGCCTGCACAAGTGAAGGGGAAGGATCCCATGGTGGAGTCCTTCATAAATAGCGCGGACTATGCGGTGGATACTTTGTCAAAGGTAGTCCCTCGGGTGTATGTTGATACCTTGATGAGGTTCACCCCGAAGGCGGTTTTTAGGCGTCTCATGCTCGACTTAGTTGAGGTGAGCAGTTCCTTTCATCATTCGTCATTTTTTTTTGTTGACATTTTGATGCTTGCAGATGTTTGCCCTCGTGCTCGTTGCCTTGGGGCATCAGAAGGCCAAAAATAACATGAAGGCCTTGAAGACTTCGGCTGCAAATCTGAGGGCTGCAAATGCAGGCTTCGAAGAGTGGTCTGAGATGTCCAAGATTGAGTCTGAGCTTCGCGCCTTTTTAGCTCAGGCTTGGGAGGAGAGAGATGTAGCTGTTGAGTGGCACCAGATTGCTCTAAAGGAGATTTTCGGGCTCACGTTCAAGCTGGGTGAGGCCGAGCACCAGGCAATTATGGCACAGGAGGCCGCGGCACTGGAGAGAGCAGCCGCCGAGGCATCGTTGGTTGAGCACTTGTGCGAAGAGAGAGTGGCTGCATTGGAGGAGATCCGACAATCTACTGAGTACACAGTAGAGGTGTCGGGGTACTTCTACAATGGCTTTGAGACATTTAGGCTTTGGGTTCATCGTGCTTATCCCGAGATTGATTTCTCAAGATTCATTGGTGATGACGATTCTGGTTCTCCCCCTGCACCGGATGCTGCAGTCGAGGTCGGCAAGGAGGGTGAGCAGGCTGATCCTGGGGTGAAGGGGAACAAGGCCCCCCAACTTCCTTAGATGCTTACTTTTTCTCTCTTTTTTTTCTGCGGGTTAGTGTAGTTGCTCCCGATGTATAATTTTATTTTATGAAAAAAAACTACCTTTTGCTACCTTCTCAAACTTACATACTTGGCTCCCCTAGGGGTTTTTACGTATTTTGCAACCCTTGATCCTTTGGGCCAGTTGCTTTCTTTTAAGGGTCTAAGGACCATCCTAGGACTCTTAGCCATTCAAGCCAATCGTTCTCTCTTTAAGGGTTTTGAGGATCATTTCATGACCTCGGCCATTCGGGCCAATCGTTTTCCCTTTAAGGATTTTAAGGATCATTTTATAACCCTTGGCCATTTGGGCCAGTCGTTTTTTTTAAGGGTCTAAGGACCATCCTAGGATCCTCGGCCATTCGGATTAATCATTTTCCCTTTAAGGATTTTAAGGATCATTTCATGACCCTCGGTCATTCGAGCCAATCATGGCCAGTCGTTTTTTTAAGGGTCTAAGGACCATCCTAGGACCCTTGGCCATTCAGGCCAGTCATTTTCCCTTTAAAGGTTTTAAGGATCATTTCATGACCCTCGACTATTTGGGCCCGTCGTTTTGCACCAAAAAGGCTATAGGAAAGAGCTACTTTATTGAATATAGGTACAAGCTTTGCTTTTCAAGTATAGTACTTCTTTAAATACTCGACGTTCCAGAGACGAGGCAATTGTCTCCCCTACATATCTTCCAGGTAGTATGCCCCTGGATGGTTGAAGCTTGTAAGGCCCTTCCTAGTTAGGGCCAAGTTTTTTGTCTGCAAGTTGCGTGGTTGCTAATGTCACTTCTTGTAGGACTAGGTCACCTACCTTGAATTTCCTTTCCTTCACCTTCTTGTTGTAGTATTTGGCCATAAGTTGTTGGTAGATGATTGTTTGGGCAATCTCTTTTTGTCTCCTCTCCTCGAACATATTGAGATTGAGTCTTAGGCTAGTCTGATTCACCTTAGGATCTACCTGGGTGGTCCTATGATTTGTCAGGCCAATTTCCACTAGCGTTATAGCCTCACACCTGAATGCCAATAGGAAAAGGGTTTCTCTAGTGGCTCCTAATAGTCATTCTGTAGGCCCAGAGTACATCCAATAGCTCTTTTGGCCACTCCTCCTTGTGGGCCTCAAACCGGGTTTTCAACATTTTTAGCAGTGTCTTGTTGGTGACCTCTATTAGGCCGTTTGCTTGGGGGTGTCCGGGGGAAAAGAAGTGGTTCTTGATTCCCAAATTGGAGCAAAATTCTTTGAACTTTGGATTGTCGAATTGCTTCCCATTGTTCGAGATAAGCACATTTGGGACGTCGAATCAGCAGTCCACCGATTTCTATACGAAGTCTCTAACCTTCTTCTCGGTTATTTTGGGCATAGCCTCTGCTTCCACCCATTTTGTGAAATAATCTATCGCCACGATGACGAACTTGACTTGCCCTCACCCCTGAGGAAGTGGCCCAACTATATCAATCCCTTGTTATGCAAACAGCTTGGATCTCAAGATTGTTGTTAGTTCCTCGGGAGGTTGCTTGAGCCGATTGGCGAATCTTTGGCACTTGTTGCACGTTTGCACCATTTTGGTTACGTCTGCTCGCATCATACGTCAGTAGTATCTGGCTCGGACTAGTCACTGTACCAGGGACCTACATCTGGAGTGATTTCCACACACCCCTTCATGGACCTCTCTCATCGTGTATTCCGTCTCTGCATCATCTAGACACCTCTGGTAAGGTAGGGTGAGGCTTCGTTTATAATGTCTCCCATCAATCATTGTATATCGGGTTGGACCACAGTTTGAGTTTTTTGACCTCTGAGCGATCTTGGGGTTGCTTTCCCTATTCAAGTAAGTCGATGATAGGGGTCATCCACGATCCTCCCTCCACGACATTCATCACCCTCATTTCGGCGGGGCTTTGTAAACTTGGTTCCGCCAAGTATTCAATCATAGTGGTTCCATCATTCCTGAGCGTCGAGGCTAATCAAGCGAGCTTGTTGGCTTTATCATTATGCTCTCGGCCGACGTGTTTTATGGCGAAGGTTTCAAAACTGAGAGCTAGCGCTTGAACTATCTTCAAATATTCTGTTTTGCGACCTTCTTTGGCCTCATATTTGCCTTGGATCTGCTCGATCACAAGTTGTGAGTCACTCCTAGTGACGATCCTTTTGAAGCCTAGTTCCTTGGCCATTTTCAAGCCATTTACTAGAGCTTCATACTCTGCCTCGTTGTTTGTTGCTTTGAAGCCAAGTTTGATGGTGTATTCAAGTTCAACTTCGCTTGGGGTGACGAATTATCCTGGCTCCACTTGCCACGTTTGTGGCTGACCCGTCAACGTTGAGTACCCACACATCATCTCTTGGGGGCATTGCATCTTCTGCCTTTTCATCCTTACTCTCGGGGTTTGATTCAGCCACAAAGTCTACCACAGTTTGCCCCTTGACTGCTCCCCTCAGCTTGTGCTTGATATCGAACTCTCCTAACTCGACTGACCATTTGATAAGTCTCCCGAAGGTGCTAGGTTGCTGCAAGGTGGCTCGCAATGGTTGGTCTGTTAGGATGGTGACTGAATGGGTTTGGAAGTATGGTCGTAATTTTCGTGCAGTGACCACCACCGCAAAAGCAAACTTCTTAATCATCGGGTAATTTCTCTCAGCCCTCCTGAGGGATCGACTTGTGTAGTACATAGGCCTTTGGGCCCCTTTCTCTTCCTTGAATAGCACCGAGCTGACTGCTAAGTCCAAGATCGCGACATGCAGAAACAGAGGCTCTCTTGGGTATGTCCGGGACAAACGTGGTAATTCGGCTAGGTGCTTCTTAAGCTCTCAGAATGCCGCATCGCACCCGTCGATCCACTCAAACGCTTTCCCGAGTGACTTGAAAAATGGGAGGCATTTGTCCATTGGCTTAGAAATGAAACGGTTGAGTGCGGCTACTCACCCGGCGAATCTTTAGACCTTTTTCGTACTTTGTGGGGGCTCTATTTCCAGTATCGCCTGAACCTTGTCAGGGTTGGCTTTTATCCCTTGGTGAGATACCATAAATCCCAGGAATTTCCTAGTTGAGACTCTGAAGGCGCATTTTGCAGGATTTAGCTTCATGCAGTACTTCCTTAAGACTCCTAAGGCTTCCTCCAGATCCTTAAAGTGTCAGTTGACCTTCTGGCTTTTTACCAACATGTCATCGATGTAGACTTCCATATATCTCTTAATCTACTCCTTGAACATTAAGTTCACCAACCTTTGATATGTAGCCCCAGCGTTCTTTAGGCCGAACGACATTACCTTGTAACAATACGGGCCTCGATCAGTTATGGAGGTCTTCTCCTGGTCGGGCTCGTTACTTATCTGATTGTACTTGGAGAAGGCGTCCATGAAGCTAAAAAGTCCGTGCTCGGAAGTGGAGTCTATGAGGGTGTCGATCTGAGGCAATGAGAAACTGTCCTTTGGGCACACTTTATTGAGGTCGGTGAAGTCCACGTACATCCTTCATTTTCTGTTTTCTTTTTTCACAAGCACTACGTCTGACAACCAGTCCGAGTAGTGCACTTCTTGGATGAACCCTACTTGTTAAAGTTTTCCCACCTTTTCTTCAACAACTAGGTTTTGGTCGGGGGCGAAGCTTCTCCTTTTCTGTTGCATTGGCCTCATTGTTGGGTCAACATTTAGTTTATGCACCATTACTTTGGGGTTAATTCCTGGCAAGTCATTATGGGTCCAAGCGAAGATGTCTTTATTCTCAACAAGCAATGCTACCATCTGTATCCGGAGGTCGCCCGATAGTTTGCTTCCTATTTGGACAAAGTTCCTTTGTAGGGTGCTGCCCCAGGCTGACCTCGTCGAGGTCCTCCACGGGCTCTGGGGGCGACGACTTTTTACTTTCTAAAGCTTTGTGGTCTTTTCCTGCCATGACTTGCCTAGACCCATTGCCACCAAGGAAAGCATTATAATATTCTCGGGCCATAGTTTGGTTTCCTCTCACCTCGCCTATTCCATTCTCTGTGGGGAAGCGCATGATCAGGTGGTAAGTCGATGTTACTGTCTTCCTCTGGTTGAGAGACGGTCTCCTGAGGATTGCATTGTAGGCCGAGGGGTAATTGACGACTAGGAAAGCGATCTCCTTGGTGACTTGGGATTCCCTAGTTCCAACAGCCACTAGTAGGCCTACGGATTCGAGCGGGAACAGTCTATCTCCAGTGAAGCCGACCGGTGGCATTCTTACTGGTTGTATCTTTTCCTCTGGTATCCCCATCTGTCTGAATGCTAAAATATACAAGATGTCGGCCGAACTCCTGTTATCGATCAAAACTCTTCTGGTCTTATAACCGCAATCATCACAGAGACGACGAGGGCATCGTCATGTGGGTGCTATAGTTGGGCGAAATCTTCTTCGATAAAAGTGATCAGCATATCCGCTTTCCTAAGCTGCTTTGCTGAACTTTCAGTGATATAGATTCCTTTGCCTTTAATGTGTCGCGCACTCCTTGTGTGTGCCTTTCTGGCCAATGGCGTTTCTTCCCCGCCCGAGGATCCCCCTACTATCATTTGAATCTCTCCAAGTGGGGTTTTGCTCGAAGGGACCTCTCTTCGAAGCAGGTAGTTGTCTCTAATTGGGTTGTTTCGCCTGCTTATCTGTGACAAAGTGGCACAGCCGTCCCCGTCAAATTAGGGCTTCAACCTGCTCCTTGAGGTCAAAGCATTCATCCGTGTTGTGCCTGTGATCATAGTGGAAACGACAATATTTATCCCTCACATGCTTCTTGGGTGGTGCTTTCAGCCTCCTAGGCCATTTAAGGGTTGATCATCTCGGATCTCCTTTAGTACCCGTTCCAAGGGGCATTGAGTGCC
Organism: Platanus orientalis; assembly: GCA_025762735.1. NCBI lineage: Eukaryota > Viridiplantae > Streptophyta > Magnoliopsida > Proteales > Platanaceae > Platanus > Platanus orientalis. The sequence goes on along the minus strand of JAOXJP010000003.1, from coordinate 11,221,378 downwards.
GTGTAGTTGTCGAACCGAGACGTGAAGGCGCCCACCCTTCGTTCGGCCTAGTTTGGCGGATCACCCTGGGTACGTCATCGATCATTTTTTTGGGACCCATTTGGCCTCTTCCTTTTCTCGGCCTCCATACGAGGTTCCTTCTTCCTACCCTGCCAGGCGATCATGGCGTCTTCAACATTCATATGTTTTTGAGCTTTTATCATCAACTCTTTTAGATTGTTCCGGGGGGTCTTAGAAAGGGAGAAGAGGAACTTTGATGGTTGTAGTCCTCTGATGAAGGTAGTTTGCACACTTTCTTGTCTGCGTCTTCCACTTGCATGGCTTTAGTCTTGAATCGAGCGATGTAAGCTCTCAGGGACTCTCCTCGCTCCTGTTTAAGGTTCAGAAGATGGGTTATGGGTTTTTTGTACCTTTGCCTGCTGATGAAATGGTTGACGAACATCTTGTTGAGGTCCATAAAGGTTCCCACCTTTTGGACCCTTGCTTTAACCTCCCAAACCAGGCCCTAGCTAAGACTTTCAATGTTATCGGAAAGGCTGGGCACATGATCTCATCAGGTACTGCTTGCAAGTTCATGAGGGTCTTATAAATTTCTAAGTGATCAAGAGGGTCTTTGGTTCCATCGAATGCATCCATTTGAGGTGGCCTGAATTTGTTTGGGAGTGAGCAACTTAATACCTACTCCAAGAAGGGTAGATTAGTCCTTTAGACTAGGTCTTCAATAGTGATGGGCCCCTTCCCTTTGATGGCTTACATCATGTCCTTTAGCTAACCTTGCATCTCTTTCAACTAATCCCCCCACGGGCCGACTCGGGCCATCGCTGTGGGATTGTTCTGATCTGGTTGTCTCGGTCTAACCGATTCTTTCTTTATGAGTGTCCTCTACATCATTTGGGCCCCTTTGATTTGGTCCTTCTGATGGTTTCCTCTCGCTATTGGCGATCAGCCGTTGCAGTATTTGTTGATTCTGTTGGGCAAGTTCTTTCACAGTGCGTGCGAGATCTTGAAACCTCTGTTCGAGGCTTCGGCCTTCTGGTTGCGTCTCTTCTCGATCATTATTTTCTTCAGCGCGTCGCTGATTGTTCCTTCTCGACTCCATAGACTTGGTTTCGACCATAAGCTCTTTGTTTGACGGGAAATGAAAGCGCTTCCCACAAATGGCACCAACTGATGGAGCACAGATCCTGCTTCACCAGATGAGCTTTAAGGAGTCTCGACCAGGTCCAAGAATCTGCAAAATAAAAGAACCGACCGGGACACCACTGGCTGAAGTCCCTTCGACGATGAAGTCAGTATAACCGAAGGGGTATTGGCTTTTTAGTTGAAGTTGTCACTTACCTTCTTCTTGGGTCTTGCCATCTTTTTATAAGGTTTGGGGCACTGAAGATCCTGGATTTGTTGTGCATGAGATCCAATATTGTGATATTCCAGAGGCAGTTTTCGTCAGTAAGGTTCGTTGGGTGTTATTCAGGGAGAGATTCTCAGGTTGAGATCTTCACACCCGCTTGTTTCCTATTTTCCTTGGGGCGCATCGTCCCTTGTCGCGCCAGAATTTACAACTGTTGACTCAACGAGAATTGAAGGCTTCTTGGCTGTATCATACGTGGCTACTACAATCCTTCGTAGTTAGTTTTAGCAGGAATCTCTTCAGTTTGAACGTCGGGTGACCCATCGGGATCCTCCCGAGGCATCGCAGCCATCCTCGGGCGAAACCGCCGCTTTCAGTATCACTTCCCTCGGTCCTAGTTAACCTGGGTCGGTTTTACAACCCATCAATCATCATTGCCTGGTTACAGGACATGATTTGTGCTTTGACATTTTGCTCTTTTTGGCTATATCTTCTGTTATGTGAGATTCTTCAAATTTTCTCTATTACATCCAACCCATTTACTTTTCAGCCTTCTTGTTGATCTTTTTTAGGCTTTAACTTGCAGTACACCGTGCTCGGTGGTACTGCTATGGGTCCTTGCTCATTAACAATCCATCTTTCAAAAGAAAAAAAAAAATTCCATCTCAATTGACCCTCCATCATTTTTATCACCTGTAAGTTGTAATATGGTTGCTTGCATAGCAGCCTGCTACAGAACCCTCAAAACAAAATAACAGAAATGACTCCACTAAGATTATCATACATCTTGGGTTCCAAACTTCTTGTTGTCATCAAGAAGGGACATTTCAGCTTCTTATTATGGGAGTGCCATATTCTATCATTTTGGGCCCTTTGTGGTGGGGTGATTCCATTAAAGCTCAAGTTTTAGCTCTTGTCCAAGGTCCCAATATCATGAAAAATTACATCTGTCCAACATAGTTGTTGAAGGCAACTTTAGCAATGCATTTTGTTGGGCTAGAGGGGTCAAGAAAGGCCTACATATTGTCCCATCTTATGAAACAAATGTGAGTTTTGATTTTTCTTTTGAACACCTTGCCACTCATCCATCTCAACATCCGCATCTTAGCTACACTCATATTCTATGTATGTGTTGTTTCTTGGCTAGCCAACATTTTGCTCCAAAAAGCAATGTTGGTCTTATAGCTATCATTTAATTTTTTCCTGCAATTTTAATGGTATTTGTTTATCACACAACACTATAGAAACACCTTTCCACTTCATCCACCCCACTCTAATTCTATGAGCAGCATCTTTTACAACATCTCTCTCCTTATAAATGGAGATAATGGAAATGGTCACTTCCAGGGCATCTCATGATTATCAATCTTAGTTACTGCCTCATTTCTACTCTTATTTTTACTAAATTTGCATTCCATATATGTTGTTGTGATACATCAGCATTAAATTATTTGGAGAAGACATTCCCTATTTGGAAGCCCAAGTCCAAGACTTATCAAGGGAGGAAGGCCAAGGGAAAATGTCTATGGTAGTTAGGTGTTTAGGATCTTTTAATTTTAAATTTTCATCATGTAATAAGGCTCTTTTGTAGCTATAGAGTAGGAGTTAATGTTTAGTAGTGTTTAGGGGTTATTTTGGGTCTTTTATATTTTGTTTTAAACCAAATAAGCAAGGGGTTTTACTGTTGGTCGTGTGGACCAATTAGGGGGGGGGTTGTTTAGGTAGTTTGTTTCTAATTTTTAAAAGGGGTTTAAAAACCCTACTTGATGTAACGACGAGGCAGACTGGAAGAAAGAGAAATCATGTTTTTCAAAATCCCATGCC
>JAOXJP010000003.1:11202146-11218106 GCA_025762735.1 Platanus orientalis | reverse complement strand
TTGCCACTGGGGTGAAAATTTCAGGGTTGATTAATTGGGATATTATCTGTTATTTGAAATCAGTTACAAGTGTTTTGAATATACTTTGTAGTTAGTTCCGCATCATGTTGTAGTCTGTCTTATTTTTAAAACTTTTGATTCTAGACATCCCTCCATAGTTTTAACTTGGCATTTACCCATTATTTGGTCCCATTAGGTAAAATAATAAACTATTATCCTCAGCATACACAGTGATTGCCTCTCATCTCTATATGCCTTTTGTATATGCCTAGTCAATTCATTCATAACAAAGGAAAAGAGACCCTGGCTCAATGCTGGCCCCTAGTGCAAAACTGCCATGATTGCAAACTCTCTCATCTCTTTCCCAATTGTCCTAATACAGTTATCGTTCCATAGTACATATACTTAACTAATTCAATATACCTACTTGGGACCCCCTTTCTTTTCCAAAACCCACCAAATGGTCTCTATATGTGCTCTATCATATGCTTTCCATAAGTAAATAAAGACCATGTGAAGATCAATGTTATATCCAATTTTTTAAGCAACCTCTAGAAACTTAGAGGCATATTCATCTTCAGAGACAATAATTGGTCTAAAATTCTATCATAATTCATTAGACCTTCTATTATCATGTTCATAGAATAAGGTAGCCAAAATAAGGACATTGAGATAGAATAGTGGCAAACCTAGTTTTATTAACCAAGAATGGACAAGCCAATCGAACCATCAACCAAGTAACGAGCACATGTGTCTCCTAATCATGTTGAATTTTCAAAATGTAGACTTGTGTTGTCCTCTCCACAATCTCATTTCCATGTATGTTGCACTTTGAAACTTAGGGTTGGAAATGCTAGTAGAGTTGTCAATCGGGCCAGGCAAGGGTCAACCCGAGCCTAGCCCGAAATATAGAACCCCAGCCCGAGTCCGAACTCAGCCCGGTCCCCTCTGCCCGAGTCCGAACTCAGGCCGGTCACCTCTGCCCGAGCCCAGCCCATTGTAATTATTCGGGCTTCGGGTTGAGTTTGAGCAGCCCGAAATGGAGTGGAGATGTAAAAGTACAAAAATGTTATGCCTATGTACTTAGCAGGCACATGCCTTAACCACTCAACTAAAGCAATGGTTATGGGTAAAAGTTTTAAATTTATTTGTTTTATTCTAACAATTAAACCCTTTTACATTTTTACCATCCAAATTGGTAAAAGTTTAAGAGCTTTAATAGCAATTTTTTCTCCGCCATCCAAATTAATCCAATGAAAAACATACATACAATATATATGGGCTTTAGGTGGGCTTCATGTTTTATTCACTTCGGGCCGGGCATTAGGCTAAATAACTAGAGCCCATGCCCAGCCCGAAAATTAGTTCAGGCCTAACATTTGGGTCTGCACCCAGCCCAGCCTGAAACTCAACTTGCCCGGCCCAGCCCAATTGACAGCCCTAAATGCTAGTATCTGGACTCATACAAATTATTTTGGTATCCACAGTACATGAACTCAATGGGGGTGGGGGGTGGGGTTGTTTCAGTTGCTAACTTTAGTTGTTTTGATAGCAAGTTTGGACTTCTTCACTCTCTTCAGGTATAGGCATGTTCTCTGCCATTTGATATATTAAAAAATTTTGTCCCTTAAAATTCACCCTGCTCTGGCTAAAGAGAGAGCAATGTCTCAATGGGAAACTTTTGGTTGGAGTCTAATTTATTGAATTGATTGGTTTTTGTTACTAGTAGCACATCTTATGTATGAGTTTCTATCTTACTTATATATAATCCTTTTCTGACAGATATTCATAAAAAAAAATTCTTTTCTGACAGATCACCTTTTCCCTCTTTGATGGCATTAGGTCTAGTTGGAAAGGTGGACTTCACTGTTAGACACCTTTCTTCATCCACAACTACTTTCCCAAGTTCTTGGGATTTTTCTAATAGTCAACCATGTATTGGCAGTGGCACTTCCTCTCACCAGGTTCTATTCTTTTGCATTGATTTATTTTTTTCCATTCTTGACTTATCCCTTTTTTTTTTTTTCTAAAAATTCTGATAAGAATGTGGTCTTTTGTGGTAATGTTAAAATTTGAACTCTCCAACTCATAATCATGAAATGTATTAGTTATGCATCTGAAAAGTAAAGAAAAATAGGAGAAAACAGTGACTTCTATTATTTCATCTTTTTTCAGTACCACCTTTCTTTATATATGTCACTCTTTATTCTTTAGGAGGGGTTGGATATGGCATAGTTTCTATTCATGGTGAACATTTTTAACCCTTTCCTTTTTTAACCTCTTCATTTCTCCCAGTGCTCCGCTTATTCAGCCAGTGCTTCGTCAGAGACAACGTGGACAATGCGCACCACCTTTCCAGAATATGTTGTCGCCCTTGCTACCATTGTTGGATCAGTGCTTTTCTCTGTACGTTCTTTCTTTCAAAACTTTGAACTTCTTCTGTGTGATAATACCTTGGATGTAAGATGCATGTTTTAAAGGGAGACATACTATCCTCTTTGTTATTCCAAAATATTGATCTTAGTTTCGTTTGAAGTTATGGATATGGGAATCATGTTAAGTGATGTTAACTATGAGGTTGTTTTTGCCTCTTTTGTATCATATTGAATATTTGAAATGTGCAAGTCATCTCTTATTCTCTGGGGAGTTGTAAATGTTATTTTAAATAAATTTGGATATAATATGTCTTTTGGAAAGAGTCTCTGTTGCTCACAAATTAGAACTATCTTCACATACAGATATTTGGCGGTATTGGTATTGCTTGCCTGCCTTTGGGACTTATATTTTCATTTATTCAACGCCCGAAGGCTGTTATTACTCGTTCACAGTATATCAAGGTACTTCTCGCTTTACCCGCCACACATTTGTAGAAAATTATGTACTTCTTGCGATCCTTTTGTATATTGTGCTTATTGATTACTTATCATGGAGAGTTGGCAATTACCTGCAGGAGGCAACTGAGCTGGGGAAAAAAGCAAAAGAATTGAAGAAAGCTGCTGATGCTCTTCATCAGGAAGAGAAAAATGGTGCTAAAGGTAGAAAATGGCGTAAAAATGTAAAGGCTGTTGAAAAGGTACTTTTCCTACGCTTGATTGCATAATGTTTACAATTTATGAATTTTATGTGGCTATGTATGTTCACATTCATACAGGGTTCCTTGTGGCATGTTTTACCTGTCTTGCTCCCATGCTTCGTATGCTTTGACATTCCATCTTCTGCCTAGAATCTAGACATTTCTTCATAAACCATACTATTCCACCCTGTTCCCATCTTTTTGTTTTAACAGTAGATGGTCTTAGTGTAATTTGTCGCCCATACTAAAATGAATTAATGTGTTGTAGGAGTATTTCACTTTTCTCAAATCCATATATTGGAGATTGGATGATTTTAAGTGTTGGTAGGCATAAGTTCCATGTATGTATGGGCATGGGAATTTATTCCATGCTTGCTTAATCTTGCAGGAGTTGCTTCTTTTGGAAGAAGACGTCAGGGCTTTAGAAGAGATGTATCCTCAAGGAGAAAAGGTGATGGGTCTGATGTATATTCCCTGATGAGCTAGTGGTTACTCATAGACTGCATATCATTTTTTTTCCTCTTCCTTTTATCCAGGCGGAGACTGCTTGGGCTTTAACTGTTATCAGCTACTTGGCAAAACTTGTATTGGGAGTTGTAGGGTATGTGCTCCACCCATAAATGTGCTATCGTCGCATTGAGTGCTTGAAGTTTGATTTCTTGAAATGGCTCTGTTATAGTTCATACTTCTGTATCTGTTTAATATTCTTTTGTGAAGTCATTTTAGTAAGTGCTACTGGTTGAAGGTAAGGGGGAGACAATCTGTAGTTACTATTTCTTTTTTTCATTTTTTATTTGTAAAAAAAAAGAAAAAAAGAAAAGAGAGTAAAAAGTTTTGGTTCTATGTTAAGTTTGTTTGCAAAGGTAGAACAGGCACAATTTCTCAATTATATTACTTGCTATTGGCATGCAAGTTGCCAAGTTCTTTCAGTAGTCCTAGTTGGTTTTTCAGAATGTCTCACTTCTCTCAATCTTGTGGAATCTTTGATAGCAAAATCCCTAGTCATTTCTGATGTCATCAACAAGATGGAAGTGGTTACCTCTCATTTGGCTTTAGGTCCCAAAGAGTTCAAAATGTCATTCTTAACAATATTTTGAGGGATTGGAATGCAGTGGTAACATCTTTGTGTGGTAATGCATGTGACTCCAACAAAGCAGAGGCTTTAGCCCTTCTTCGTGGTTTCAGATTGCTAAAAAAAGTTGACTGATCAACATGGTAATTGAAGGTAGCACAGTAAGTAAAGAAAATATGGACAGTAGAAGGAATGAAGAAGAAGAAGAAGAAGGAGGAGGAGGAGGAGGAAGCAAAAGAAGAGTGTAGAAGAAGCCCAACAGCTACAATTGATTGAGAGGAAAGGAGATTAGGGATACAACCTTAGGGTTTCTAATGGCTACAACCAATAGAAGAAATGTAAAACTTCAATAAAATTTTATTCAATCCACTGCTTATTAATATAAAATGTGCAGCCCTATATATAGGCTTAAAACACAGAGAAAATAGAAAGGACTAAATTAGAAAGTCCTAAATAAACTAGGTTACTTGCTACCTAAGACTTTCCGAGACCCAAACTACTAAAATCTATGACTTTCTAAAAACAAAACTACCAAAACCCACCGTCTTAGAGTAGTTGTTGACCAGCCTTTTTGAGGAATACACATTTGACTATTTGACCCACTAAAATTACAAATTACCCTTAGAAATAATGCCTTGGTACAAAAATATTCTTTGCATAAAAAAACCCAAACTAACCTACCTTTAACAGCCTTATTACATGAGTACCCCAGACCCTAAACACCTAACAAAAAAACCCATAATTTGCACGAGTCTTGAATCTTGCTCTCTTGTGTGGAGGAACATACAAAAGCCTCTTTATGTTGTTTTCATCATTCTCCCGGGGTGGGAAGAAATTAGACCTCGAATTTTGACGCGGCCACTCTCCATCACACCTTCCAATTGATAAATTATCGGTACTTCACAAAAGAGGTGGTGAATGTGGTGGCGGTCCTAAGATGGACTTCTTGCACGAACCATACTTGGTGGGTGGATGCTTCTTAGCCTTGGATCTAATAGGCAGCTTGTCTTGCCTTGGCATAGGCTTGCACTTGGGTCTAATTTCAAGCTTCAAAGCAGATGATGGGGAACTTGGAACACCAGTCTTGTCGTTGATGATGGGAGTCTGATCAACATCGACTTTGGATCTCGTCTCCAGGCTCTTTCTCTAACTCAGCCAGCTTCCTATTGTATCTCTTGTCTATCTCAGCCAGCTTCCTTTTCAAAGCCATCACCTCATTAAATATAAAAGTTCCCACTTCTTGCCATTATTCTTTAAAATCATGCATTCTTTGGTGAAGGAGATCATGCCATCTTTGGAAAATCAGATAGAGCCGCTTGTCAGGAGTAAAATAGGATCTTTCCATGTATGATATTTTTGCTTCCACTTCAACAAGTTCAGATCTGTTGGAACTTTCGGATTTATACTTAAACTCTGCCTCATACCTTTGGAAGGTTATGTCATTATGGTAAATAATTCGAACATGCTCCATGGATCACAACTGAATAGGAATTAGCTATAACCTGGCTTTGATACCAAAAGTGATGTAGGATGATAAGCTCTGATACCAAAATTTAGAATAAGGTAGCCTATGGCTGTTGTATCCCGCTATTATAGGCCCAATAATATGTTGCGGAAGTGGGACATAACTTAGATAACCAAGAACAGATTATAAGACACCAAGTAACCTTTAAATTTAAAAAGAGTTAATGGAAAGAGTAAGGAATCAGACCAACAAAATTTAGGAATAAGTTAGAAGGATTAGTGTATTAACAGTGAATTAACCAACTCTCCCAAAACCATAAGGTGTTAAGAGATACGTGAATTAATATACTTTAACACCCCCCCCTCTCAGGAGGAACACTGTTCTCTCCTGGGAATACACTCGGGGAGGAACCAGATACAAGTCCACACAACGTGTACACATGCACACTCCACTACATCCGGAAAAATACTTCCTCTCGGATTCGAACTCATGACCTAACCTACTCTGATACCATGTTGATAGTAAACTTACCAACTCTCCCAAAACCTTAAGGTGTTAGGAGATACATGAATTAATATACCTCAACATAGGGTAGAGAGAGAAGGAAAGGAAAACGAGAGAGTTTCTGGTTAGGTTTTTATAAATTTTGGGTAGATTGGTAAAATTACCAAAATACCCCTGCATACACGTCAGGAAATTCTGAAATTTTACAGGATATTAAACAGATATAAAAGTGATGTGCATACAAAATTTCACATGATTCCTATAAGGGAAAATATATTAAGTTATAAAAAGAACAGTCTGCAATATGCTTTCAGCAAAATAGGCTTATATAAAACTGGGGTTATTCAATCAAGAAACCAGCAAAACAGCCATAGGATGAAGAGGATTTTAGAGGGTTAGGAGACCAACAGATAGAAGATCAAAACCTAATAAAAAGAATCCAAAGGGACCTATTTTAATAGGTGTGATTTCTGAAGTACTAGGAACCTGTATTTCAGCAAGCATACTTTAAGAACAGGGTTCAGTTAAACAGAAAAAGAAAGTAGCAGAAATTAGTGATAATTGAATGGAGGGTAAGGGATTAGAATAGCAGAAGACAAAAGAAGAAAACTCTAAAATACAGATCCAGAATACCTGTTTATAGGGAGCGATATCTGAACCGGTATGTTTCTGGAACCCCAACAGCTTTAATCTTGATGAATCAGCCCAATTGAATGATCTGGAAGGTAGCACAGCAAGTGAAGAAAGTATGGACAATAGAAGGAATGAAAAGAAGAGTTAATTAATACAAAATAAACTATGTTACTTGCTACCTAAGACTTTCCTAAACCCAAACTACTAAAATCTTTGACTTTCTAAAAACAAAACCACTAAAACCCACCCTCTTAGAGTAGCTGTCGACCAGCCCTCTTGAGGGACCTACCTTTGACTATTTGATCCACTAAAATTACAAAATTACTCTTGGTAATAATGCCTTATTACAAAAATGCCCTTTGAATAAAAAAAACCCAAACAAACCTGGCTTTAACAACTTTATTACATGAAACCCTAGCCCCTAAACACCTAACAAAAACCCACACTTTGCACAAGTCTTGAATCTTGCTCTCTTGTGTGGAGGAGCATACAAGAACCTCTTTATGTTGTCCGCATCACTCCTCCTTGGATATGAGAACAATGAATGTAGTATTGACACCCTTATTGACAGTTCCCCTTTCACAAAATTCTGCGAACACTTTCATCAAATCATCTTTTAAAATATCTCAACATTCTTAATAAAAAAAGAATAGAAAAACTGCCAGGACCTAGTGATTTATCTTTTTCCATGCTAAAAATGGCATATTTAACTTCCTCTTCAGAAATACCTCAAGAGATCTTGCCGTATCCATATCCAAAGAGTCTGAGAAAAGGTTTTCAATGATAAGTCTATCCTCGTCCTCCCTTGCATACAGGCTTGAAAAAAAAAATCTGATTGCTTCATCTTTAATATATCCAAAGTCATCCACCTTCTCACCCTAGACACACAATCTAGTTACCAAACTCTTTCTTCGCTTTCCATTAGCAACCTAACGGAAAAATTTAGAATTCCCTTCACCTTTCTTTAACCATTTTCATTTTGCTTTTTGACTGCAATGAATTTCTTCGCACCTTAACAAAATTTCCATATCCGCTAGAAGAGCTTTACGTCTATTCACTAAAACCAAAGGTAGCCCACCCTCTAACTCCATCTTTTGATCTAACCTTAGGATTTCATCCCAAATTTTACCTTTATTCTCATTTAACCTCCCAAAGGTGACCTTATTCCACTCGGTTAGCCTCTTTTTCACATATTGAAGCTTCCTCATAAAATGGAACCCTTTCCATCCAGTCAATACACATTCATTCTACACTTTCCTTAAATGCCGAGTGTACAGTCCACATGTTCTCAAACCTAAAATGAATTGGGCCATAGTTTTTTTTAGAAGTATTTAGTAAGATGTGCCAATGATCCAACACAATTTTTGGGTGTGCCTCTTAAAAAAATTGCAAGTAATGATTCTCCCAACAATTGGATACTAAAAACCTATCTAGATAGCAAAGGATAGGATTTTCTTGACCAAGTGAACTTCGCATTAGTCAAAGGACAATCCCGAAGAGAGCATAGATACACAAAGTCGCCAAAATCTCTCACACTCTTGTAATTGGACTCAATCAATTTTTCTTATGGATAAATCTGATATTGGAATCCCTTCCCACCACCCTAGGGCCCAACCATTTCCTTCTAACACTATAAAGCTCTTCCCAAATTCATTGCGATTCTGGGGGAGAGGAAGGACCATATACCTTTGTGAGCAGCCATTCAAATCCCAATGTCATATCCACAAGCTGAATAATGATGGAAAAATTCCTTATAATTACATCCACCTTTTTGACTATTAATAAGTTTCATACAACTAACAAACATCCAGCTGCACCGGTGGTTGGAATAGCACACCATTCTGAAACATCACGGCCTATGGAACTTTGTAGCAACTGATGAGTTTCTTTTTTTGTTTCTTGAAAAATAATCACATCCAGTTTATGCTTCCAGATGCATTCACGAACCAACCCCCTTTTTTATACATCCTAGCTCTCTAACATTCCAAGAGATAATCTTCTTTTTTTAACTTAATTCTTTCCCCTGCTCGATCCCTTAACTCCCTCATTGCAATCCACAGCTTCACCGTCTTTCATCTCCCTCATTAAATTCCTTAGTTCTCTCTTCCCTTTTCCTCCTTTTTTAACTCTTTTCTTTTGAATTAACTTGACCACTTCCATCCAGATGAAGAATTTGTTTACCTTCTTTCTGCTAGTTGCCCTTGACTTTTGAAACCAAGAATCCCTACCCTTGACTTCAACAAGTTAATGTTTTCTAATCTCCTCTCTTTTAAAAGTATCCTTGTTTTATTTCTTCAATTTCTCTTCTAAGCTTGTAGTTTTTTTCCTTCAAAGGACATGTACTGTTCTTTTCCCTCAAAGGAAAATGATACCTACTGTGAGGCCACCAATTCCATAAAATCTGGAGCTTCAAACCACATAACTTCAAAATGGAAGGGTGTGGGCCTCTTTGGAGTGTTTTCGCTAGGTAGCTTAGGCCAGATTGGCCTTGATTTTTCATAAAACTCTGAAATGGTCTTGTTGGAACACAAATGTTTTGTTAAGATTTTTGGTTGAAGGGGTTACCCTAGTCATATGTAATGATTTGATAACCTTGCATGATTGTAGTAGTGGAGGTGAGGATTCCCTCATATTTATTGGTTGTCATTGAGCTTGTTGGTTCATAGATTTTGGGATAAGTGATATACTGTAAATCTTGAGTATCATCCCTTACTTTCAAATAGGAAGCTTGTGCGGACTAAGACGTACTTCATGCTTAAGATTTATGCTTTGACAGTTTTTGAAATGCTGACCTGCCTAATATTGGTTTGTGACTGGTGTGGTTCCAGGGTTACATCATGTTTATTGTTGAGTTATTCAGTGTCCCCATGTTTACTGATGCCACTCTATTAAATTCTTGAGCAATGTTTAGCGGACCACCTGTTGGCTGAGTAGTCTTCATGGCCACAGGCCACTTGTTTCACCTTCTCCAAGTTGTTCCCCTCCCCACCATAAGTTGGCAATTTTTATTTATTTTTTCCTTCTTTGGGTAAAATATATTATGGATTAGATGCGGTTGGTTTCCTTTCTCCATCTACATTCGAAATCTTATTTGATTCAGATTTATATTGAAAAAAAAGTTGGGAAGAAAACTTGAAGTTATTTTTCTGTGAACAAACCCTAGACTTTGGTGAAGATTTTTTTTTTTTTGCCGCAATGACGGCAGTGACCGGCAATGCAGGTGGGAGCTGCTCTATTATTTTATTTCATTATTATTATTATTATTATTATTATTATTATTATTATTATTATCATCATTTTCATTATCATTATCTTCATAAAAAAATATCATTATCATTATTATTATTATTATTATTTTATTTTGTTTAAAAAATTTCAAGTAAAGAAGAATATCTCGATTTGAAATATTGAACTTTGGGAATTTTAATGTGGCAATCATTGCAGTAGTAGCCTGTGTTCAGGTTCAGACCTTCATGTCTAACTTCTCATCAATGCCTCAATGATGCGAACCAGGCCTATTTCTCCCTTGTTTGTCATTTTTATTGGCCTCTCAACTATTGCCATCTCCATCTTGATGCTTCATGTAGGCATCACTGATCGTGATTCATGAGACCAGTCAAGATGCGATCTACAAATGGCATGTGGAATCTCATCTCGCCAATTAACAATCTCAGACTTGCTTTCCATCATTAAAAAGGAAGGATGATCTTTTATTCCAAAATTCATAAAAAAGCTGAACTTGTGGTTCAAGTAACTGTCTCTCTTACACCAAATTACTGAAACTGATTTAGGGGTGGTCTGCTACCCAGCAGCCCTGTGCTCCACTACTCATTTTCTAGATTCTTAGCATGCTAGTAATTAGGTTTTCAACCAAATTTAGTCTTCTAGATGTTTCACATTGTGTCCATCTCAGACTCATTGCATAAAAGTCCTTTCGGAATTCCTAAAGATTAACTTTTTTTTTATAAGTAAGGAAAGATTTTATTAAGCAAACCATTGAGAGAGCAATGTACGAGGAATACTCTTAAACAAAGCAATTAACCGTCTCTACTAAAACCCTAAGGTTGTAGGAGAGGTTAGGGTTAATTTACTAATATATTTCAACATTCCCCCTTAGGAGGGACATTCTTGGATAATGAACGCAGGGGAACTAGGTGCGAGGCCTGGGAGAATAATTGCGTCCACGGGGGGATTTGAACTCATGACCTAAAACCTGGACAGTGAATTTACCAATTCTCCCAAAACCTTAAGGTGTTAAAATTAATATACTTCAGCACCCTTCCGTAGGAGAAACACTGTTGTCTCTTGGGATACACTTGGGGAGCTAGGCATGAATCCACACAACGCATACACATGCACACAACACTCCATCCGGGAAAATACTTCCACCGGGATTTGAACTTGCGACCAAACCTAGCTCTGATACCATGAATAGTGAACTAACCAATTCTCCTCGAACCTTAATGATTAGCTGATTCCTCCTCCAGAAGGCATAGACCGCACTGATCAACCAATTGGATTCCTCTAGCTTGGAGAAGGTCTTGAGTTGGCGGCTTTCCCAAGAACAGAAGTCACATAAAGAAAGTCACTTAGAAAGAACCTTTAATTTCCACAATAAATTGGCTAGAATCGGGAAATTAGCCCCCGAGGTTAAAGCATGGGAAAAGGAAGAGACCAAAAAAAAACCCTTTAGGTTCACAAGTCCACACTCTCGTCTTCTTCCAAACCCCCCAAAACAGCTTGATCAAGGATCTGCATAAGCTCACCCACATTTCCAACCTCCTACTCGTTTAAATTTCTTCTTAAATGTAGCATCCAATTCACGGAATTTCCTTCCTGGTGGGAATGTTGAAGGACTGTTCCATCCTTCAAGCATGCCAGGTTGAATAAACCTTGGGAATTCAAGCTTCAAGGAGGAAGCACTGGACCAAATGTCCTACCAAAATAGGACCAAATCCCCTCTTCCAACCTTGACAGCCATGTTGTCCATAAAAGCTTTGTACACCTTACAGATCCCCTTCCAAATGCCAGACCGGGGGAGCTTGCTCTCCCAACCCATGTCTTTGACGCCATAATTGGCAGCAATGACCTTGTGCCAAAGACGATGCTTTTCTGAACTAAACGTCCATAACCATTTGCCCATAAGGGCAACTTAAGGTGAGGGTCTGGAAGATCTTTCATTTCACTGCAGAGAGATTTTGATTTCTGTTGTATCCATTGTACTCAACCAAACAAAACCATATGTTAACCACTTGGTGTCAGTTATACAGATCCTGCTGTAACTCACCTCTTCTAATGTTAAAAGTTTTATTTGATAAGAAAATAATTAAAAGAAAGGGGTGAAATTCAAGTTTATTTATTTATTTGTTTATTTTTTAGTAGAGTAATATCAAATTTTCTGAGTCTTTCATTTTGCTTTAATTTCTGACTGCTGATTTATTTATTTGGGTGAAGGACTGGCAAGTTCGATGTGACCTTAGTCCTTGTACTTGTTGCTTTCCAGGTTGATTGTATCAGTGGCTTGGGTGGCACATATTGTTATATATCTATTGATTGATCCTCCTCTTTCTCCTTTCCTAAATGAAGTTTTTATTAAACTGGACGATGTCTGGGGTATGTAACAAAGACATCTTGGCTGCATACCTCTCTCCCTCTCTTGAAAATTCTTGATCTGAATTGTAGCTTTTTCTACTTAACCAGGTCTTTTGGGTACTGCGGCATTTGCCTTCTTCTGCTTCTACCTCCTGCTTGCAGTGATTGCAGGGGCAATGATGCTTGGTCTGAGATTAGTTTTCATAACCATCCATCCTATGAAGTATTGAACCCTTTCTTGTTAACTTTTCCAGATTTTCTTATTAGCTGTCACAGGCTGACATCTTTTGTGATTGTTTTCCTCAATTCAACTAATTTGCTTTCAGGTGGGGAGCAACTCTGATGAACTCGTTTCTTTTCAATGTGGGACTCATTCTCCTTTGCTCCATCAGGTCTGCATGTTTGATTACTTACATTTTTCATCCAGAAGTTGGAATGGGAATAGTAGATTGACCCTCTAATATTAAATAGATTGAGACTTGTATATGCAGTTGTAGCCTAATTGGAGATAAGAAATAATGTTGAACTCAATTTTCAAAAGGAAAACATACAACAGGTGATAAGCTCTAAATATGTTCTTGTGGGATTCAGCACTGTGAATTCCTCAACTCGGTGTTTGGATTGCATTGACATGAGCAATTGAGAAAGTACAGATTCTGTTCATGAAGCACCACGGAGTGTGGGATCCAAGGTGTTGGAATCTGCATTACCAATTCATATGGTAACTTGTTGACTACCAAATCAAGCTTCACTTAGAGATTAGGTTATGATGATGGAATCATCAGGATCTTGTCTTAATACTTTCTTCTTTATATTTCTCTTTGATTTGTTGGGAAAATGATGAGGCAGTCATTCCTTTATAATCTCACCGGGTTGATCTTTCACAAAATCATTTCATAAAGGTTTTTGGAAACTTTTTCCTCACATTTGATAAATTTTGGCTTGTTATTTATCGGTGATCATTATTTCTCTTTTCGATTGCAGTGTGATTCAGTTCTGTGCAACAGCATTTGGTTACTATGCTCAAGCAACTGCTGCTCAGGAAATATTTGGCCACACATTGCAATCTCTTCGTGGAATTAAATATCTATACAAGTCAGTTACAACTGGCCTATGTGTTTTATGAATCTTATTCATTTTTTCCGTACTGATTTGATTGAATTTATTGGTTCTTAATTTACAGGTATAATGTGTTTCAAATTGCATTTATTGTTTTAGCAGGGCTCACATTTGTGTATTATGCTGCTTTTGTAAGTTATACTCCTTAAATCCTCAACACAGCAGGAATTCAAATGAATTATTACTAATATTATGGAATTTTTCCAGGGATGGAAAAAGAGGAAACCAAGTGGCAGATTCCAGCTTTCTACCTGAGTTATGTGCTGCGGAAGAGCACAAGGCTGTCTGTCCCTCAGATTGGAGTGGTTTTCGGAGATGGATGTGGATGGCCTAATTTTGTTTCCATATTGTGATATGAAAAAAAGTAGGCTGATCTCATACGGAATGTAAATTGATTGCTGCAGTTCAAATAGTGTGGTTTGTGCTGCTGCATGTGCAGTCTTCTGTTGGCAGCATTGGGGTATTTTCTTGTACCATTTTTTTTCTCCTTCCCCCCCCCCCCCATGTATAACTTCATGGTTGATTTATTTTTATAGATTGACGTGGTGATATCTACTTCTATAGGGATGTTGGACTAGGGTTACTGCCATTGCGGTAAGTTAGACCTTAGGAACAAAATTCTCTTGATTTGCACAGCCGATCCTTATGTGCATGCATACACATGAGAATGTATTGTATATCAATTCCTAGGAAAGCTAGAAGATCAAGTCTTTTAAATATTGCAGGGTGAAATCTAAGGTTTCAGCCTCGAGTTCTAAACACTTATTATTGTTTATAGCATATCAGGGCATCATGTATGTTCTTGGGGTCGGGGATCAACCGCCCTATTTGGATTGGTAGGGTAGGATGTTTAATTCAGACCGAATGGTAGTGTTTAACCCTTTTCATGTTACTCGCATTTATAATCCTACATGTGAATGGTATTTATGTTTGTTTTAGAATGTTTCGGTGAAATAGCTGCCTCTCATCTGTTTCATCCCTGCAGTTGGTAACAGATTTTACCTATGTTAGTACTTGGTTTAATTTAACACAATTTGCAGCGCTTAACTCATTCCATGGAATTATCTAGGTTTATTAACTTGGGTAAGGCATAGTTAAATGGGAAATGGTTTGGAAAATCGTTTTTCTTTTCTAGTTTCTGCAATGTATCAAGTTGGGAGGAATGTTTTCCAGAGGCTTTGTTAAATACATATTCCCTCTAAAGCCAATTAGTGTTGAGGATCATCATTAAATAATGCATTTCTTCTTCTACACGTACGATTTTGTGGGCGTGTAAGTTTATGTCACATGTGAAGACATGGGACCCATTATAGAAAGCCCATGGTATGGTTCTAAATGTACTTTTAGTCCCTTGTACTTCAAATTGTTCTCAATTATGGGTAATGATTTGATGTAATGAGGTTGACATGTGTCATGTTGTCAAATAGTATAGGGTAGTACATCTCAAATGCTAGGGTACAGACCTTGGGTAGACATGTGGATGCGTCTAACAGATATACACACTGAATTGGATTGAGAAGAACACTTTTTGGACGTTATCATTATCAAGGTATTAGAGATGTGTTGCATACAGTTGACAGACAATTAACATTTGTCTTGAGGAGGCCAAGCCTTTGCGTCTGTGATGTAAATGGATAAAAAATGCTGACCTTAACGAATGCTAACCACTGCTCCTTGTCAGGTGGTGGGCACATCAGCGCCGAAAAGTGAAATGCATCCCCCAAAAAAGTGAAAATCACTTTTCAATACTGATGTGTTCGCCCCTGACAAGGAGCAGTGATGAGCGTTTGTTAAGGGAAGCGTTCATAAACCGATCCTGTCTGTGATATATGTTACTTAGATATTTTTAAAGGATGGTTCCTAATCGGAGCCTATGAGCAGGTGTTTTGGTTACTTGGAACACGTGGACTTGTGGATGCACAACATAAAATCCATCCCTCTTGATTGGAGAGATTATTCAAATGATCACTTAAGCCAGCTGAATTAAGAAAATCCATGGGCATGGTATTTGATAACTCCTGTATCAATTTTTTTTATTTAAATATTATAAAAGGGTTTGTTAAATATTTTGGAAGTTCAAACGGCCAATGAAAGCCATGTACAAGGCATTACATAAGTTAGGGATGTGATATTGAGGGTTTTGACCAATCCAATTAGCTTATATAGAATATTAATGGTGAAAAGATTGCTTCATAAAATAAAATGCAAACAAAAAGAGAGAAAAAGGATTTACTTGCAATTTTCTAACATTGTATTGGTGGACATTATTATAATTAATAACAAGTTTAAGTAATTTTTACAAAAATATTTTTAAAGAAGTTGTTCTGGAAAGAGTCTCGAAGTCTATTACGGTCTAGATTTAAAACCCACTAGAGAATAAAATATCTTGAGATCCCAACCCATGTTTTTCTTTGATGTTTTTGTGTGTGTGTGTGTGTGAGAGAGAGAGAGAGAGAGAGAGAGAGAGAGAGAGATTCAATTTAGAGACAAATTAAAAAATGA